>JAUTBW010168336.1:0-12611 GCA_032361425.1 Peltospira smaragdina | reverse complement strand
CCCCCCCCCCCCCCACAGACATAAAAAGTATCAGGGGCAGAGGTAGGATTTCTCGGATGGGGTACTGGACAAAAACGGCAGTTGGAGTATATCTCTCCTTGGCGCACAGTACATTTGACACATCATTTTTAGTTGTTAAAATATTGTATTTCATTGCCAACCACTTTTGTGTAAACAAAAAACCCCAGAACAAATACAAAATACAAAAATATTTTATTTAAAAAATGTAAAACTGAATTTATGTATTAAAAGATAGGCAACCATTTCTAAATAAACAGCACTTGAAATGGCAATGAGTGTTGGCCGTCGCTATCAAGTGATATCGTCAAACACTAAATACAAATTTTGCCATTTTGTTTAAACTAGCCAGGTCTCCCCATGAAAGAATGTGTACTAAAATACGTTTGTATGTGACCTAGATAGCGATAGTAGCTTAATGAGTTTGGAGTAGAGCATGCCAGATAGACGTAACATGACTGGATCATCTTTTCTAAATATTTAAATAATAAAAATATTCTCGACATAGTAACTTTAAGGAAGACTAACTACTTAGATGTGACATTTAGAAAACACTGCCTGTACTGACCAGTCGGAATATATCAAAATATAGTTAGTCAGTCATATTATTGACCATGTGTAATATGATTTGTAATACAATTTGAAAATCATTCCTACCTTTCATAATTTATAAAAACAAATTCTGTTAATCAGTAACAAGTGCTTGGGTGGTTATTTTCTTCATAAAAAGGAAAAGAACAATAAAACATATTCATTTACTTCACTTATTCAAAACAACACTTTCAAGATGTGAACAGTGTTTGCTATCAGATTGTCATGGTGTTTCTAGCAGTATTATTTTATTAATGTATCATATCGTATGTCTGATTTATGTGGAGATGTGTACTGTATACACAATGCATTTTAAAACATGTATGTTAGCAGTAGTAGAATTTTCTTCATGATTGATTTTGTGCATGTCGGTCATAGGAATAAATGTATTTCTAATAAGATGTTTTGGTTTTTGATGAACATTGAGGCTGATGCTGTCACCTGAGAATCAGGGATTTTAACTGCAAAAGAAGTTTCAGACATCAGTGTAACCATTATTTAAAATGTGATCAGTGGTTGTTAGTTAAAAACATGCAGTCATGTATGTTGTACATTTTAACGACAGAAATGAATCAATGGTTGTTCAACAACATCCCAACACAAAAGAAAAATGGTTTTTGGGCATCAGAAATGAGATCTAAAGAATAGTATTATAATGCAGATCTTGAACACATTGCGTCAGTGCTTGTCTGTGGTTTATTTGGAATCGGTCTCCTTCTGTGAAACCATAGAGGCTATCCAGTATCATATAACTATAAATAAAATGTGCCGAGTCAGAATTTAAAATTATTTTCTATAATCAGTGGTGAATCCTGGAGAATTTTCCCAGTAGCTTATAAAAAATGTTTTCAGTGTAATGAATATTGTGTAATAAAACCAAACAACTTCAAGCATATTTATATTACCAATAAAGTTACAGTAATTTTAATATTTTTTATATTCAGTCACATAGACAAGTTATCAAATTATGTTTAAAATATGCCCAGATGGCTACACAGCATATTGCACTCGATATGAAAGTATCAAACTCAACGTAGATGGGCATTTAGACGAATGAATTAATGTTTAACGACACCCCCAGCACGAAAAACACATCGGCTATTGGGTGTCCGAAAAAAAGGTTAGCATTTAGACGAAGTCGTGATTAGTGGACATGGCATTCCCAACAGGAAATTGAATATCTCCCTATATTTGACCTGCTGTTAAGGCTTTACCATTAACAACCACTAAACATATTGCATCTGCTTCATTAGATAATGGTAGATGTCATTTACAGTGTATAGGAAGCAGTTGACAAGACTCCATATGCAATAGTTCACGAGTAAAATAAAAGTGCACTTATGCTTGTATTTGAACCTCAAATTCAATTTTATAATAAACATAATCCAGACAATACAGTTTTAAGAGATCATCCAGACATATTCCTTCATACAGAAGACCAGAAGGGATGAAGGGCACAACTAATAATTAAGTGTGACTCTGTCTACCCCCACCCATTTTATTTTTTAAACGTAATAAAGTTACCCCCTACCCCATTTTATTTTTTAAATGTGTAATAAAGTTACGGTTTTTGGTTGACCTGAGAAAAGTCAAGTAGTGTTCTATCTCCCCACCAAGTAGTC
Source organism: Peltospira smaragdina (assembly GCA_032361425.1). Taxonomy (NCBI): domain Eukaryota; kingdom Metazoa; phylum Mollusca; class Gastropoda; order Neomphalida; family Peltospiridae; genus Peltospira; species Peltospira smaragdina. The sequence continues at coordinate 10,380 of JAUTBW010168336.1, read as the reverse complement.
CAATGTGTTCAGGCACAGTGGACATCAGTCCACTCATGGTGTGACTGGTTGTCAGATTTCACTGAGCCACTTATCTTGATTTTTATTTTAAAAATTAATTAATGAAGCAAGCAATATGTTTTCAATAATACCACTTTCCCATTTATGCAGTTCAGATTTTCTGCGGAAACTTTAAAATGTAAGGAATCCGTGTGAACCGCATAAATGGGAAAGGGGTACTACAGTAAAAATGCATTCAGAAAGTATTTTTTATTTAGAAAATATTTTAAACATGCCTGAACTAATACTCTTTTCTTAAATAGTTATCCTTTGTTAGGCTTTCATGTGCAATCACATTAGGGTATTAAAGAAACAAGTAAAACGTGAGTGCATAAATATTTTATTAACCAAAAAGCTAAAATGCAAAATGCAAGGTTTAAATAATAATAACAGCAAAAAAGTTTTCTGATAAACTGCTGATTACTGTAAATCATAAAACATTAGCCATCATAAAATTTAGTGGATTTGTAATGACATTTGAAACACAAAACTTTAGCTCTGACATCATCTGAAATATTAACTAATGTACTGAAGTTTAATACAATAGTTTGAAAACTATTAGCACCATAAACTTTACAATTTGTGTTTGTTATATTTTGTTATTTAATGTTTAAACAATTAATTATATTGTGCATTAAATACATTTCATAAATTTCAAAACATTTTATTTATATTTAACATGAAATTGGAATTCTGTTATGATATTGCTAAATTCACTCGTATTTTATGCTGGCTGGCATTTCCTGATTTACAGCACCAAAATGAACAAAATATATATTTGAAATATAAGAAATAAAGATATACACTCATATATTATGCATATGAAATAAGGTAATAAATATCAATGGGATAATACATGTGTTTTTTAACATTTAATATGTTTTCAATGCTGACATTCAGTGGTGGTAATGCAAACAGAATAGATTAAACAAATCTGTTTTTCGAAGTCTGGGCAGCCCTTTAATTTCAGATTAACATCAAATTGTTACACATAAATACTTGACACAGTGAAAACTGTTGCTGTAGAATACCTTTTTGCATAAACACTGTTAATGCCCATTTCTGAAGGCTGGTTAGTCAACCTTATTTTATAAAGTGGTTGTATTGTATGGTACTCCCTTGAAAAAAAGGTCTACAGTAAAATGAAATCCTAGCTTGTTATATCATCTACAATATAATTTAAAAAAAAAAATAATAAAAAAATAACACACAAATGCAAACAAATAATTGATTATATAAGCTGTGCAACAAAATTTATATACATATTCAAGGCCACTAGATGTGATTACAGAACAATAATTTACAAAGAAAATATTGCATAGAAACTCAAGTAATTATATTAATCTAATAGTTCTGGTTAACATTTATTTTCCAGATTTGTTGATCAATTTCTAATCTGTTCAACTTTCATAAGGCAGAAACAATGTCTTGACTTTTTGGAATACTTCTAAAATCCAGTATGAGGTGTAAATGACAGAATATAGCGGCACATATCTGATGAACACTTCTTATTGTTTTTAGCAATATAACCAGTACATTTATCTCAAAACCCCCAATTATATTCTAACTATGAATTGGGCAACTTGTAATTTAAAATAATAAAAATATAATAAAACCTGTGACAATTTATTATTACATATTTTAAATGTACCTTAACTAATATTAGTTTTTCCATGTATATTGTACACATTATGTGTCCTCTTGCTATAAAGCACTCGTTTTGAAATTTAAGGCATATTCTAGTTACTGAAAAACAAAACAAAAACCATACAGATTTCTTTAAGTATGACAATGACACCTATTTTTATAATTGCTGCGGCAGCACCATGAACTTAGTAATGCACTTAAAGTAATATATACATATTTAAAAATTAAACAAAATAAAATGAGGTACAGTATGTTATGAAATAAACTGCATATAAATATAACAATTCAAGGCACCATATATCATTTAATATTGAGAACTTTAGAATAATAATATTTTGATTGAAGTAGATTTTATATAAATCTGAATTAAATGTGATGAATCAGTATTGCAAGTAACAGTTACATAATATAAATAATAAGCATGCAATGAATAACAATCTGGAATGGACTAGTTAATAGCACTATTTGATTTTAAAGGGATATCCCTGAATTTGCTGCTATAACCATGCATACCTCTGAACAGCAAATAATTACATATATTTTCTTGTTTACAAAATCACTTAGTGTATTTATAAATATCCTAATGTTCACATAGTGACTACATATTTTGATACATGAAAAAAGAGAAATAAAAACATTTTAAAAAGAGATATAATTGTATATCAGTACTAAATACATTTTATTGTGTCGGATATTGTTTTCTGTGATATCTAGTGTACTTCTAGTTGTTAATTTTTTTATAATGACTCAATGTTAATTTTACTTCTGTTGTTGTACCTACATACTTTTGTATATATTTGTATCAATACTTGAGAGATAACTTCAGTTTGTAATAACAGACAGACAATCAGAAGCATTCTAGACATACAGATATAACCAAGAAATTATATTTAGTTTATAAGCTAACTTTTCAAAGTATTTTGTGCAAAAATTATAGCGACAACAAACTTAGGGATATCTCTTTAATGACATTTCATGAAAATTACCTATCAATATATAAACTTTTAAATTCAAAATGAGCAAAGTATATATGTAACATTAACGATTCAATATAAATTGTTATATAATAGATTAAATACTATTTTCAATAGTACAATTTAAAAAATCAAACTATTAAAGTAACAACATTATTTTCTGGCAAAATAATAAAATTAATTTGACCAAAAATGAAACATTCATCTGTTTCAACTGATGCCTAGTCTTACATGAAATAAAATATGCAGTGTTCTGAAAAAGCAAACATGCTGAATCAGTTTGATCTTTTGTACAATTTTGTTCAACAAATTCAAATTTGCTATGGTGACTTGTAGCAATTTGAGTACCTTTCTTGGATATAAATGTCACTTTGCCAGTATAAGTAAATATAAACCAAGAGGCATAAATCACAAAACAGGATTTGAAACTTTTACTAATGCTACTAGCATGAGTTATATTGTTTAAGCGTTCAGAAAATATAAGTTTTTCATTTCAGTGTGTAAACCATGAAAGTTTCATTCGTTTCCTGAATTAAGAACAAATGTTATGTTAACTATTATGAAAAAACTCATGAAAATTGTGCTTAATGTTTTGTTATGTTTTGTCTATAAAACTTAAACATGTTAAATAATGATGATTTTTTTTGTTATCTCATTAAGAACGCATTAGTCTAATGACTATTACCTATCAGAAATTGCTATATTCAATAAAATATGCACTGTCATTTATGCCTCTAAGTTTTTATTGATAAAGTGATCTTTTGATTTTTGATAATGATATGTCAAGATTGTAGGTAAAGTACATGTTCATACCTGCCGCATGTAAATATTTTCATAAAGAAACCACAATAACAGCATTCAACAATAAGTAACAAATGTATGAGTAAGCTCCACGCAATACAAAACAACTGAAAGCACATTTCACCAATGAGTTATTTGTTTTGGTCACTTCCCTTCCCATGACTAGCTCTGGATTAGTAAAATATTTTATCAAATAATTTGTAAAAATTCAAAATTACAAAAACCAAAATATTTTCACATGTATTATAGAAAATCAATTTGCCAGGTTGTAATAGAATTTGAAAGTTGGAATAGTAAAATCTGGTAAAATTCCAGAGCTAGCCACACACACACACACACACATACACACACACACACCACACACACCACACAGGGCTTACAGTTCATTACAGCACTACATTAATTGCTGTAATACCCAGTATGTATGCCACAAATTTCTTCAAAATTTCACACCAGCAGCAGTACTTCACCATTAACATCGTCCAAGATGTGAATTCAAAGTTACTGGTAGTATTTCATTTTAATTAAACCAGTAAGCACTTAATTATTACTGTGTAATACACCACATCCTAAATAGAAATCAAATATTATACTTGATTATATGATGTAAGTTGGTTTCTGAAATTAATATTGTTCATTTATTTATTTCTATTAATAAGAAAATACACTTGCTGTTGTGCTCCTTTTCAGTTTACCTAACTGCTGTACTGTCCTCTAAATGACTAGTTCATTCCACAGCAAAAAATGCCTTGCACCTCAGCAACAAAATATAAGCCCTGAATATACTCTCTTACAAACAAACATAAAACATAAAAACATGCCAGTATTATTACCTGTTAATGCCTCAGTATACTGAATGTGAATAAAAATACACCACCAAATTAGAAGCTATCTCTAATGATTTTCCTCCATTTAGGATAATTTATTGTGTAATTTTTCGACAATTTTGAGAATTATATCACAGAAAATTTGGTTCCAGTTACATTTCATGCAGGCAAAGAGGTTGGTTGTTTTTGTTTGTTTTTATAGAAAACTTTATAAGTGGATAATATAAAGCCAAAAACAACAACAGATAAAGATAACATTTTCTAACCACTTTTAAATGAGTAACAGGTTAACCTGACAATAGGCTAAATCATATCCTATTACATAAAAATCTGTAATTATATCTAAACATGTAATGTGACTGGTGTATTATCACTGCACTTCAGTATATTCTGAACACAAATGTTCTAGCCTAAATTAAGTGGGCTGTGGCCATTCCACTGATGAACATCACAGGCACGGCAATCATAGACAGGAAAGCCATGAGACCCATTCCAGATAACCCGTGACCACTGAAAGCAAATATATTAACTGAGTATGAAATTTATAATATTTGTCTTTTCCTTAAATTAATATTTCTAAATCCTTAAGTTTTATAAACAGAATGCATTTTATTTTTAAACAAAATCTGTTTTCCTAAAAACAGTTTCCGATGGGTTCTCATGAGATTTGAAATTTTTGGGCCTGTATGTGTTTATATATTTACCGGGTACTTCTAAATAATATTTTTTTTTTTTTTAATTAACGTTTTCCCATTTTATTCAGTTGAAATCATTAAGCAAATTATTACTGTAATAGATCAAAAGATTTTTATTTATTTCAAATCACCATTGCAGTGTCACTGAAAAAAGAATTCTTATTTTAAAAGTTGGGTATATACATTTATAGAGTACAAATTCACCAAGAAACCTCCAAAATAAACAATATTCATTCATTCTTAAAATTGGCTAGTACACATTCAAATCTTGTCCTTAGAAGTCCACTATTAAAGACATACTGTCACAGATCTTCATTTCTCTAAATATTAATTAATAGGAAATACATTCACCTGAGATAACAAATATAAACATGATATTGTTGAAGACATTTTAATAAACCAAGTGTTATTAAAAATGTGGTAAATGCTTAATGTTACACATCACAGTAATCCAAGTAGCTGTTATTGTTTGTTTTTTGTGTTTAGTTTTTTATGAAATGTATTGTTAATAAATTAGATAGTGGTTAAATTTATGGTTATAAAAGGCAAGTTTAACAGCAAATGAAAGTTACTAGTATATATATTTTTAAATAATATTATGTTTAGCCATTAACTAGATCAATACTCTATGCCAATATTTCTTTACATATGATTGTTTTAAACCTAACTTTATGGTCTAGACAGATAGTTTTTTTGTTGTTTTTTTAACCATGCACTCAATATATATTTGTTAAAAGATTATATCAGTGTCAGAATCTTTTTTAAAAATTGATTAGAAAAATTGGCTAACTGACAGGGATCGATCTCAGATCGCAGATCAACCACATGTCAGGTGGGCACTATGACCATTAGGCTACTGAAGAACACTCACCTAGTGCAACCGGCAGCTAACCTCGCTCCAAACAACATCAACATTCCCCCGAGGAATGACTGTTTAGGGCTCAGACCTGCCACCTTTCCCAAGGACCCAGATGCAAGTGCGGAATAATAAGCACCTCCTACGGCTGCACCAACATAGATTACCTGCATATAAATGTAAGCAGCAATAATATACACATATGTATATTTAACAACACAACATATATTTATGAACAGTTCTATTGGTTTTAATAGTGAAGATTACCTGTTGGGATATAAAAAGAAGAAAGTAATGTTTTATTTAACATTTGAATTATAACATCATAACATGTATGGTTAAGAACTTTGCATATGAGAGGAACCTGTCACATTGGCTATAATAAGTAGCAAGGGATCTTTTATATTCACCATCCCACATAAAGGATAATACATATTACTGACTGTAGTACACCAGTTGTGGAGACTGGCTGGAATAAGACACAGCACGCATGTTTCTCACCTGCCACCAGTTCAACAGGCCGTACTGGAACCTGACCAGATATGGAGCAAACCATTTCATGCCAAACAGGGTTACAGGCTGTGCCAATACTGTGCAGTAACTACTGCTGCTGCCTACAAAGAAACAGTTTATTAGAAAAGATTTACAATTTACAAAGCTGCCATTTTTAGTTTAAATAGTTCAAATACAAGTATAACTAGTTTTTAATGTACTAGCAGGTTGTTGCTATTAATGTCTACCATCAAATGCTTATTATACAGTTGGGGGATGGGGGAATCCACCATTTCCTAATACAGGAGCTAAAATGTGCTAGTTTTTGAGAACCGCTTTTTTGTTACCTAATTTCAACATGTCGTTTGGTTTTTAATGGGATTATTTTTTATATTTTTTTATGCTGCAATTTCCACTAGGTATTGTTAAACATTAATTCATTCAAATATACTAGTCACAACATACACATTTGGATATTTAATATTTCTTTTTAATAAAAATATGCATTCTACCTAATTATAGCAACATTTAGTTTGACATGAAATGTATAGCAAAAAAAAAAAAAAAAAAAAGTCCCAGTGGTTCACAATAGATTGTTCCCATCCTGTGTATCAGCAGGTGTAGTTAGCCATTTAGGATATAGGAAATGTATAAATATGTAAATATGGGTAGAGGGGCGTTCTCACTCTGTGATATGTTGTAATAACATGCTGTATGCAATTTGTTGATACGAAAAAAATTGCACCGATTTAAAGTTTTATGACCGTCAGTGTTGCATACAATTTGAAATCGTTAATAAAATTTAAATCTCATCAACTTCATCGTGGAATCTTCGAGTAAAAATTAGACATTGGTGTTACTGCTGTCATGTTTAAAGGTAAATTTCCAAATAATTTGTTTTACACTATAAACATTTTAATGAATCTGACTGGTCAAGAGCTTAAAATTTACAAAAACTTGTCACATGCAACTAAAATCATTATAATTGCAGTGTTCTCACAGCACAACTGTATCGCATGCAACATGTCGCAACATGAGAATGCCTCTTTAGACTGTGTCTAATGTTACCAAAATAAAAAAGATGTTTTTATGCTTACATCTCTATGAAAGGGGTCAGTCTCAGATGGACTGTATGAGCTATTTGATGCTGCTGTTATTTTTCTTCTTTTTGTTGGTTTGTTTTATTATTATTGTATTATTATTACTTCTAATAATTTACTTGTTTGTTACATTTCAGGGATAATATATACCATGAGAAAAAAACAATACAATTTAGTGTTCTAATGAATTATCACCCCTAATAATTGTCAACCATATTTCTTACCAAGGGTATCCGACACTGCCAACATAAGGGGAATCTGCAGAAAGCCAATAACAGCTCCTGCTACATATGGAGGCCAGGATATGTGATGTAGGGCTGGTCCAGAATTGTATGTTTCCCATTTCTGAAAAAACACAAAACCAATAAGCTGGATACAGTGAGAGAGTAGCTAGGTCACTGATACCAGCACTGGCTGTTTCTGGGTTCACATCCACTTCCAAGCCAGAGCAAAGCTTTATGGATTTGTGGAGGTACTGGTTTCCCGCAATCACAGAATCACAAACATTTATTTCAAAAAATTAAAATGTATTTTCGACGGTTATTTAGACACTGCTAATACAGTGGAACCCACTTAACTGCATACCCTAATTGCCCGATTAAAATATGCTAATATCCGGGCTATGTTAAAAGCCGGGATCGTAATATAATCAAGGGAAGTAACTCATCACAGAAAAATAACACGAAATTACAAGAACATTGTGTAATTGTTCTTTAAGAAATAAACATCTCACTAGACTTGTGGGTGATTGATGGATAATGATAGACACACACATGTGAGTTGTGCTGGTCTTGGTAAACATTTAAGTAATCGAGACTGACCGTGATGGTCACAGCTACAATCATGCTGGCTGTTTGTACACGCAACATGTTTTCAATTTAAACACCAAGTGGTCTTAGATTAAAACAGTATGACTTGTTATTCGAGGTAAATTGGCAGATAAACCACCACTTAACCTTCTGAATACTGCAGGCGAGATATCTCGCCCAACATCACGAAAACCGAGTCGGAAATTGCTGATCATAGTGTGTCACTTTAATACAATTTTCCCGCCACTTTGCACCTGGAAACATCTAGTGCGCATGCCTAAGCAGCAGGAAATAGGCCAATGTGTTTATGGCTATGGTTTGTTTTCATTTATTAAAAAAAAAATATTAAGAAATTTTTATTTAAAAACACGATTTTTTCCGGGTGTTTTCGTTTGACAGTAATGGCGGAACGTCATGATCAGTATGAGGAATTGATAGCTGATTGAATCAGCTAATTTGATGGTAATTTCAATCGTTTTATGCATATTGAAAGTTGAGAAATGGCAGATGAAACATCAAAGTTTGTTTCAGAAAAAAATTAGAGTGAACAAAGTACATGGATTATTAATATTGGATGATTTGCCGGACAGCTAGCTTCTAACATATGTAAGTAAAGCCAACTTTGTTGATTTTTTGTGCAATTTCAATAGTTTTTAACTTGTATAAAATGTTACCTAACATGAAAAAGTCGAAAATAATTCATACCAATTCACATACAAACATTATTTTATAATTTTACCTAATTTTTTATTCAGTAAATAAGCAAAAACGTTGTATTTGTACACCAAAAATAATTCAGTAGTCATAAGGTTAAATAATAATAAAATATTCTCGACATTGTAACTTTAAGAACTGGTTTAACATTACCACATAAATTGTATCACACTGGTTCTTAAGAGTAGGCCTACCTACTAATCAATGATGGAATTTTTTTTTTTTTCCCTAACCGTATCTTAATCTCAAAATTTAGCTGAGAAAAAATAACAGTAACACATCGTTACCATGCCAATTGCGAATTGCGAATTGCGTCAGACATTACCTAATTCAGTCCTTACAAAAATCTCTGACCTTGAAAATACCTTCGAAGTATTAACATACGTCTTTTAAACGTATGCGATACATACACACGAAAGCAACAACAATAGCATGTATTGCCTGCTATAAGAAAACAAATATTCATTTACTTACCTCAACATGCAATTAAATTATTTCTAAAATACTTTTGGCGGTCTGCTATAGTACAGCTACACACAATATGAAATAATACCGTAAACGCAATAATAAATGGTATTTTTCGGAAATTAGTTTTATATGTACACTTATAAACTACGAAAGTGTAACTATACAATCAATTAGTATTTAGACACTCGAAAATAGCATAGAAACAGATATGAAAATGTGAAGCAGGAACAGCTGTCACTCCAAAAATGTACCTGCATTACACTTACGTACCAAATATATCACTCACCTGTCATGGCCGCATAAAAATATCTAGAATATTAATGGCGTGACGAGACGTGTGTGTGTGTGTGTGTGTGTGTGTGTGTGTGTGTGTGTGTGTGTGTGTGTGTGTGTTTTGTTTTTGTTTTTATACAATTAAGAGAGAGAGAGAGAGAGAGAGAGAGAGAGAGAGAGAGAGAGAGAGAGAGAGAGAGAGAGAGAGGGGTGCGCTTTATTGAACATACTCAACACATTTTATTTATGAAAGGGAAAAGTTTTATTAACACATTCTATATAGGCCTACGATTAGGCATCAGGCATAATTACGTTTAAAATAGGAATGAAACCCGTTATTGCTACATGGACCACTTCCGATTAGCAGCAAGGGTTATTTTAAATGCACTACCCAAAAACAGGACAGTACATACTACGGTCTTTGCAACAGCAGTTGTGGAACACTGACATACGATAGCCCAATGGGTCCACCATGTGAAATATTTAGACGGGCTCCCTCCAAACTCTGCATTAGCTGGTTGTGCACAACAGCAGAACGTTTCAGCAAGCAATCACGTGAAACCTCACTATTTGGATGCGTTGTTATTAGTTAACGTTATCCTTGAAGAAATAATACTAGGCCTACTACTACTACTACTACTACTACTACTACTACTACTACTACTAATGATGATGATGATTATGA
>JAUTBW010168225.1:0-12615 GCA_032361425.1 Peltospira smaragdina | reverse complement strand
GGGGGGGAGGGAGGGAACGAGAGAGGTAGTGCTCACATCTATACTACAGGTTGTGGTATCCACCAACCTGCCCATCGTAAACAGCTCCTAAAATACATCTAATATAAAGTTGGTTAGGAGGAATAAAATAAAACATTTTCTCTCTACAGTATATGCTTCCTTATCTCAAAATATAGGAGTTCCAACTTGAAAAATTCATGGCAGCAAAATTAGCTACTGAAATGTTTAACAACAAGAATATAGTAGTTTTCTTCAAATAATTTCAGCTGTCTATGCTGGTAATCGTGATTATACACCTACCTTCTTTTTACAAAGCAAATGTTGATGCTGAAGCATAATGTTGATACTGAATAGATTTTAATATATCAAAAAAAGCCAGTACAGTAACAGACCAATTTGTAGGATCAGGACTTAGCTCAGTGGTAAGCACGTTAGCTCATGGTGTAGTGGGTCATCGGATCGATCCCACATGGTGGACCCGTTGGGCTATGTCTTTTTCCAGCCAGTGCCCCACAATTGGTATATTAAAGGCTGTGGTATGTGCTATCCTATCCATGGGATAGTACATATAAAAGATCCCTTGATGCTAATCGGAAAGAGTAGCCTATGAAGTGGCGGCAGCGGGTTTCCTCTCTACCTACATACATACCAATGTGTTAAGTGTGTCATTAAATAAACATTTCCTTCCTTTTTCCTTTACCAGTTTGTAATTTTAAGATCAGGGCAACTGTTGCCTTAGGTTCAATGACAAAACTGGGAAGTTGGTGGGGCATCATAGCAACAATTATCTTTGGAAGATACAACACAAATAAAGCATCAAGAAATGTGAGTTTTATACTTTTTATTTGATATCAGTGAAGTAATGCTACAGGAAAATGAAAAATAAATACAGTAAACTATGCTTACAACCAACAAGATTATAACACACAAGTTATAACGAACTGTTTGTAAAGTACTGTTTTTATTTCTATATGTTATTAGTATTTATCCTAATCCTTCACCATGATATTTTTATATATCTAATTGTGTGATAAAAAAAATGGTATGCAAATTTGTATACAGATAATCGGTTGTACACAATATATACAGCTTAACGTAATGGGTTAGTAAGATTCAGTTAAAATCATGACGTCAAACTATGTTTTTCGCAGTTGAGATGACATCATATAAAATATGGATGTTACTTTTTTTTACTTGATATTCCAACAAATTAATTTAAAATGTTACATTAGAAGTGTTATAAGATAAATAGAATTTGCTACTTGTGATTTTAATATGGAAAATATCACCCTTGTGACGTTAATCGGTATTTGTTGAGGCTTGGCCAAGAAAAATACAGATTAACTAACACTCGGTTATTTTTAAATATTAAAAAACACTCGTAATGAATCCTCTATGTATAATTATAATGAACTACTGCTATAATGAACAAATGTTGCTGGTCTCTTGCAGTTCGTTATAAGCATACATTACTGTACATATGAAATTTATAGGATGAGCAATGTTAGCAAACTAGGTGGAACATTCACAGCTATTCCTTGACATATTTTCCAAAGAGGGCAACCATGGTACATGCCATAATTGCTGTAGTATATGAGGCCTGCAGTAAGATTCTGGAAGATAATCGGATACATTCTTCAGTGGATTACACTAACACATATGGTTTAGAGGTGGCAAATGTCTTCAGATAAAAATGTGTGTGCTTCTTATCACGTTCACTGCATAATTGTTGTAACTTCAATAAGTTTATGAATTCTTCATGCCTGAAATTCACATGTGCTGAAATTGCGTCGCTGAAATGAACATTTACAATATACTATATAAAATTTCCTGAATTAAAATGAAATAAATTTTCTTCTTCAAACACGGACACAATTCAAAGAGGGTTTTAGAAGAAAAAAGAATGAACCATGAGAATACCGTAGAACCATAATTTAAAAATAATAATCATCATTATTACAGCAGTAAAATTTATTAAAAGTGAGAAAAAAAGATATATAGGCAGAGACAGGGGTGGAGTGGGGAAGCACCCAATAACCAGAACCAATATTTGATCCTGAGGAAAAAATAAATTGTTTAGCATTACAACAGCCCACATTTGGTATTAGAAAAAGACATGCCCCATCACAACAGCCAAAAGCCTACAGTTGGAAAAATTAATGTAGCATGAATAAATATTTTTATTTTGTATCAGTGTCAGAAACATTAAATATTTTTTAAACCTAGTGGCTACCTGACAGGGATCGATCTGAGATAACACTGCGTGACAAGCTGATGGAATCACAACTAGGTAGCATGAATACAGCCAAGAGTCCAATCTGAGGGGGGAGGGGAGGTGCAATAAAAATGAAAATATGTAGCATGACAATAGTCCATATTGGAAAAAAGTTATGATTATAATAGACCAAAGTCCACAGTAGAAAGAGAAGTATAGCATGTAAAGGCAAGAAGAGCATTTTGAAAACGAAGTGAAAGCATGGCAACAGTCAACGGTATTCACTGAAAAAGAAGTGTAGTATGAGAACAACCAGATGTCTACCTTGGAAAACAAAGTGGAACATAACAATTCTTAAGTCAATATTGAAAAATGTAAGTGTACCAAGGTAACAGGAAAAAGTGGAACTTGACAATCCAAAGTCCTTATTAGAAAATGAACGCACAACCAAAGGTCCACATCCGAAGAAGGGTAACACGAGACCACCCAGATGTCTACACTGGAAAAAGAAGAGTGACTTGATAAATCTGAATTCCATGTTCTTTTGAAAAGAGAAGTAAACTGAGGCAACAGCAAGAAGTGGAAATTGACAGATTTGTTGTAAGAAAACAGTGGAGGTCTACATCAAAAGAAGCGTAACATAACACATAGGGGCCTTATTTACAAAAGGGTGTAAATTTATGTTCGAAACTTAGTACTAAGTCTACCTCCAACCATTGGTCCATGACATCAGAAACATTACTTTTCAGCCAATGATCAAACGTAAAGTTATGTTACATGTGAAGCGTAACTTTACACTAATTTAAGAATAAGGCCCCAGATGTCTACACTAGAAAACAAATTTGACTTAGATGGGGAAAAAAAAGTGTACCAAGGCAATAGCCAGAAGTGTAGCTTGACAAATTTGAAGCATGGCAAAGGTCCACATTGAAAAAGAAGTGGAACATGATAACACACAGATGACTACACTGAAATTTTGGAAAAATAAGTGTTCAAAGGCAACAGCCGAAAGTGAAACTGGACAAATCTGAAGTCCTTATTAGAAAACAATGGGTAGAATGACAACAGCCAAAGTCCACATTGAAAAAGAAGTGTAACATGACAATAATAAGATGTCTGCACTCATTGAAAGAAATATAACATAATGCCCAGATGTTTACACTGAAAAAAGAAGTGTGATCAGACAGTCCATACTGGAACAAATTAAGTGTACAAAGACACCAACTATAAGTGTAGCTAATAAATCTGAAGTCCATATTACAAGAAGTGTATCATGGCATCAGCCAAACTGCCATGTTGAAAAAAAAGAAGTGAGGATGTTAACAGACCCATATGAAGCTGCGTCCAAAATATAATGGACATTCCATGAATCTTCACAATACAAGTCTTTATGTTTAAGCAGTCTTCCAATTAACAGCTGAAGATTTGTTGTGATTTTGGTGCTGCTTCCATCTGTAGACATTTCTGTCTGTACTGCAAAATACTTGACATTTGAATCATCCTTGCAAATGTAGTAAATGATTCCATTTAGTTTAAGCAGAAAATTTGATGATAAAACTATCAATCTGAAATGGAAAAAATAGTCGCCTACCAAGATTAATTATACATATATACACATAAATATATAAGACAAGATTTAAATCATCTGAAATCAAAAGTATCAGTTAATGCGAACAGATTTACTGTCTCACAAGATCTTGTTAGCTTGTCCATAATTACCTGGTATCTTTCTCAAAATATGATAAACTTCATATATGATTTAATCACATATGAAATATACTTAGTACACACACCTACAAAAAAACCCACATAATAATAATAAATACAAAAATAATAATAATATAAAAAAACACACACAAAACAATCATTATCAAGCACACACAAAAACCTTATAATAATAATAAAATAAAATAATTAAATCTAAAGCTGGTAATATGAGAACATCAAACAGGAGCATAATCAAAGGTGAAAGAAAGAAAAAAAAAAAAATGTTAACCTGAACTACATCAGATAAATTAAAACGAATCATAATATATCATCATCTACTAAATTTACAACCAGTCAACATTTAAGGTGCAACACAAAGGTTAGAAAGATAATTCAAAATTTAACAGATACAAATAAAGGATTAAAAGAAAAAGTAAAACTGTAGACATAAAATATAATGACAAGTATTAATTTAAAAGAAAGGAAAAAAAGAGAGAAAAAAGAAGAGAGGCTATCAGACCAGAGAAAAACCCTGTATTAACTCTACATGTTACAAGCAAACACATTCTATCATGGAAAAATTTAGCTTCAATACAAATGAGAATTCTAAATCAATCACAAACAAAAACAAACAAAAAGACAAACCAAACCAAAACAAAAACAAAACAAACTAATACTAATTCTCAAATTTAACAAAATTGGTAGACATGCTACAAGCAACCTACAAGCATCACAGTTTGCTTGTTACTCTAGCTCACGTACGAATCAATTTCGCACTATGAATCACTGTTATTGCTAACCAAATACTCTATACACATTTTCTCAGTTTGTAGCAAAATTACCAGCATATATCTTATTGCTTAAAATGCATCCTAAAAACATGTAGATCATAAAATCTCTTGGACTCATTGTGCTGTCCATAACTTGCTTGCTCAAGCCTACTTGTAAACTGCTAATCAAATAAACAGAGGTGCTAATCAAATCACAAAATGATTAGTAGCAACTGCCTACCATATTTTTCTGTGCAAATTATTCCCTGCTCTTTATGTGTCCAAAACTATCTGGGGTCCCACCTGTAACACATACACAGATATAGGTGTGACATAGGGGTGTGCAGTATGTTAAGTGTTGGTTATAACCACCATGAAGCCTAATGACAGCTTGACAGCAGCAATGCATGGAAAAAATCAAATGTTACACTAATATTGTGGAATGTCTTGCCACTGATGCCAGTTCTGAAAGGTGTTGCAGATGTGTCTGGGTAAGAGGCTGCTTCTGGTGCACATGCTGGTCCAGTGCATTCTGTAGATCTGTTGATTTAAATCTGGTGAATTAGGAGGCTAACATAAGGTCTGGACACTGTTGTACCGCAGGAACTCCTAACTTGCAACGTATGGTCTGGCAATATCACTGACGGTCTCTGACATGCACAAGAGCCATCCTACAACCATGATGGATTCCTGCTCACACCATAAATCGGCTATCATCAAATGGCCCGACTTTTTGCAGTCTGGAGCATGTCATCCTACTGATATGCTAAGACCATCAGCAAGACTCATCTAAGAACAAAACAGTCCTCCACCTGGCACATGTCCAGACCTTCTGTTGACACCACTACAGACACACTGTTAAGTGACCTGGGATCAAAACATCATGCTACACTGGTCTTCTAGGGGAAATGTCTGCCTCTTTTAACAAATGAATATTTTTGTCTGAACAGAAATTTTGCAAACATCTCAGATTAACTACAGTGTTATTATGTAGCCTGTTAGAATGAAGAAATATTTTGCCTCACATCTCCATCCAACATTACAAAACGTCAAGGTGCACATCAGATACATTTCTCTAAGGGCTGCAGTCTTGCATTTCAGTACAAAATGTTGACTACAATACAGAATGACTGGTCATGTTTTCTTGTTTTAGTGCATCACCACTCACTCACTTGAATGTTTATTTTATTCAGTATTTTTTATTTTGTAAAATAAAAATAAAATTCCTATGCCACATTTCTTTTTTTGTTTAAGAAGATTATAATTATTATAACCATTTTCAGCTATAAATTAAAAACATTGTTGTAACATAAGATCACAACTTGTATCAAATGAAACATATTCTTTTAAATTAAGAATGTCATTTATGTCATTATAACTTGTTTCACTAAGTGAAAATTAAAACCCCTCCTCACCGTGTACACCATATTCCCAACCAGTCTCTTCCGTAAAAAACACACGTCGCATCTGAAACTCAGTATTAGTAAAACCCTGTCTATAGAAAGTGAAACCTGTTACAATGCTGTCTTCAACATCATTCCTTTAAACAAAATAAAATACCCTACCAGAAATGCAATTTCTGTTTTGCCATAGCATACTAAACCAATGAAATATATCTAAGTTTCACCATATAGATGGGTCAGTACAAGAATGTTGTATCTACAATTTGTTTAAAACATTTGTTTTACTTTGAGCAGTATAATGATCCCAATATCTTACAGAGGAAAACTGTTGATGTTTATAAATTGTTGTCAGAACGTTACACTGCTGAATGTAAAACATTTTTGTTTCACTTTTGTTCATACAACATTTTTGTACTAACCCAGTGATACTGGAAATAAATATTACTAGTTACATAAACAAATAAATGGTGTGATTTCTTTTGCTGTATTTCAATAAATAATTTTAAATACTCATGAAACACTAATATAATCTTCTGAAATATCAAATCCCCGATGCTAAAGACTACTAAAAGTTGGATTGGCTTGTATGTGGTATCAGCCTTTTTACACAGATTACAGGCAACTTATGGTGTTATCTTATAGTTATACAGGTATACAAAGTTGGCTTGTAACAGCAATATTCAACAAATGCATCAGATTTAAGTATGACAACATAAAGAACCAACTGAATGATTTCCATTAAATCACGAACATATTAAGTAAATAGTACTTGATGCATCTTTATTAAAGAAATAACCAGTATTTTCAAGCTCAAACACAAATTATTGGATGACAGCCATGATAACATGTTACTTTACCGTGGAAATAAAAAAGTAAATGTATTTATATCAATTTGCATGAATGTATTAAGTCAGAGAGGTGACAAATTATGATGGCAACTGACTTCTCAACTTAACCAACTTGAGCCCTAATTTTGTTCTGTCAATATGATGTATTTGGAATCTAAATAATATACAAACAACATATACAAATAACTCAATATTCACATACCAAATATTACATAAATAAAAACAAAACGTATCAAAGACAGACACATTTATTAACCATAAATTTCAAATTTATAAAGTTATACAATACACAGATGAAAATGAAGCAACATAAAAATTAGAAGTCCATGTTTCTGTTACAAAGATATTGATTGTTAACTCTGATAACCTAGAAGTGAGATCAATCCCCATCAGTGAGCCACTAAAAAAAGTATAATTACTTTATTTACTTTATTTTTGTTCTTAATGCTGGGGTGGCATTAATTGGTTAATCACTTCTTCTTTTTTTATGTATACTGAAATAAACAAATCAGTATTTCAGGAAATAAATTAACTTTTATTCATAATACCACACTTGAATAAAGGATCACATCTTTACAGAAGATTACAATCAGACTTGGAGATATACCAAGCAAAATACTGTCACTGTACAAAAACAACATACAGTGATAAAACTTGTTCAAACTTAAAGCCACAAACTCTGGAATAGCTTTTGCAGTACTGTTTAGCTTTTGCTGAGTTACATAATGGCAAAGTTTTTTCAAACCGTATAATAAGTATTTATAATAGATATTAACAACTTATAAGAAAAGTAAAGTTCAGTTATGCTTGTATATGAAATTGAAATTTGATTGTATAAGATTGAAAACAGAGACAGAAGCTTTAAGTCAACAAATACAAAAATCACATTAGTTTTAATACTGAATCGGTAAAACCAGTTGGAAATTTTTTTTAATTGTTCAAAAAATATGTAATAAAATTCTACAGCTGTCAGTGTGTCACATGATTAGAACACTGAACATTATGTCCTGACAAATTGCTTTATTTTAAATGTAATTCAGTCAGATGATCTCGAATAAGGCTAATATTAAAGTACTATGTTCATTTCCAGTACTTAAGGTATGCACTGTACTCCATTTCTTAGAATATATTTGGGTTTTCCTACTGTTTAAGAATTCTGAATTACAAATGTTTTGATTGTTTTAATACATTTGATGACATGAACACACAAAGGTCTTATTGTAAACAATGTTTAGGTCTTACTGTAAACCATATTTTGGAGGCCTTCAGAGAATATTTGTAATTATTTTGCTATGATTTGCTACTTTCAATTGTTTTTTCTCTTTTAAAGTATCCCATACCCCGTGTTTAGAGTCTCAAAGTTAAACAATAAATGCAAATATGTTTATTGCAATCAAATGTCATACAAATTACAAATTTGAAATAAACAAATTATTTCTCATTTAACAACTTGCAGAACATTTCCAATTCCAATTTATTTTAAATAATAAGCTATTTATGTTTACTTTATAAAAAAACAAATATATATATATATATACACACACACAAATACACACACATACATACAGTGAACTTTGTCTATACCAGCATCGGTCGGGATCGATGTAATTTGCCAGTTTATACAGAATGCCGTTTGGACAGATAATACAAACTGAATGGTTACTGGACGGGACCATCAAAATACACCGGTTTACAGAGAATGCTAGTTTAGAAAGATGCCAGCATAGGCGGAGTCCACTCTGTGTCTGTCTGTCTGTCTGTCTGTCTGTCTGTCTCTTTGTGTGTGTGTGTGTGTGTGTTTAAAACAAATATTACATCAGTATTAATTTTAAACCACAGAATCAACAGTAACCATACAACAAAAAAACAAACAAAATCCTTAAATACCCATAAACCAGTACCAAACTGAAACAAATATATAACACATATTCAAACATATTAAATAATATCCAAATTATGCTTAACTACAATTTCTACACCGTCAAATTTGTTTCAATCACAATACATTTTAAAGATAAAATATTCCTTCTTTAAAAAATAATATGTTGGCATATGAAAAAACATTAAGAAGTAAAACATATTTACAGTAATATTTCCTAAAACAATAATGAAACGCTAGTCACAATGTCTCTGTGAAACAATATATTTACATATAATTATTACGGTTTTAAAAACCTTTTTGTTAAAAATATTATGAACATCAGAATGCATAAAATAGACTTTGCCAAAAGCAAAAACAAGAACAGTTAATCACATAATGAAATAATACTTGACCATGGAAAGAAGGAAGGAAATGTTTATTTAACAATGCACTCAACACATTGGTGTACGGTTATATGACATTAGGCACATGGTTAAGGACCATCAAGATAGAGTAGAAACTTGCTGCCACCACATAGGCTACTCTTTCTAATAATCAGTAAGGGGTCTTTTATATGCACCATCCCATAGACAGGATAGCATATAACACAGCCTTTGATATACCAGTCGTGCAGCACTGGCTGGAGCGAGAACTTGACCATGGATGCCCGAATAGCACAATCAGAGAATGATAAAGCATTCATCTTTCAATGAGCCAGAATGTTTTGGTTTTTGTATTGTTTTTTCTTTGTTGTTGTTTTAAATAATTCAAATATTTCAAATGTCAGGATATAATAATAATAATAATAATAATAATAATAATAATAATAATAATAATAATAATAATAATAATAATAATAATAATAATAGACAACAGTTATATATTTCAAATACAATTACATTAATTTTGTAGTTACTTAAATTTGGATGCTATGCAGATACTACTTTCATTTTGTGACAAAACCTGACATTCAGATATATCAGTAAAATATACACATTACACATAAGACAATCACCAAAACCAATAACTAAATCATGTACAACTTAACTCACTGAAGTATGATTATTATAAACTATAATGTTGACATTATGCAACAGTAAATTTCAGACAATAATATAACTTGTACAATATAGTGACTACAGAATGTTAAAACGGATCTTACAACATGAAACAAAAACGAAACAAAAATGTAAAAATACTTTATTTAATGACAATAACAATGAACATATTTTTCTGACACCCAACAGCCAATCTATTGTTTGTGCTTGGGTGTCAAACATTTGCTCATTCATAAACATATTTTGTTACTAGTTACATTATGCTCTTTAAAGCAATCCAGAAGCCCACCGGACTAGTCATTACATTTTAGTCCAAAAGTAATTTAAAACAATTAGGTATTATGACGTGATTGTTTTTGAAAATTATCACATATATCAGTTTAGCAATTAAATCATAATACTTGTTTTAACTAACGTTCAGATATATGATAATACTGCCACAGATTAAAATAAAAACTCGAATTATTTTTGAAAACACACACACACAAACGCCCCCTATAAATACAACACACTATAAACACAACATACACACAATATTATTCCTGTAAATATTATGTTACAGAAACCATTGTAACAATGAAAAATGTATTCTTCTGCAGTCATCAAGTATGTCAGTCGATGTGCTAACAGTTTGGTAGGTTATGTCCCATGTGTTGCCACCTATGAGATGTCTTGTGCTAAAGTACATTAATTTAAAAAAAAAAAAAAAAAAAAAAATCAATTAAAAAAATCAGTTTAGATGATATAATGAATAAAAATGCTTATTAATATGACATGATAAAAATCACAAGCTATGTAAATTCCTATACCAAGAAAGTATACAATCATCTGAAGATAAACATTTTACACTTAAATCAAAGTGTTAAGATTTATAACAAAAATTGGTTTTCATACAAATGGAATACAATCCATACTGTATATTTATCAGTCATCTAATACAGAATTTTTGACATGACAATGTTCAAGTAATCAATATTATGGATTAAAACAAACCACATTTTATAGGTATTAGTTTGTGATAGGGCTATTTGATCCAAATCCAATAGTAGTCCCTATTATTAGTATTAGCCAATATAACACACCTAAGGAACGAATAGCTTTATTTTACATTGACAGATGTTTTTTTTCTCCCATCCAGTCATCTATCCTAAGTATCACATTAAAAAAATTATATATGGTGAAACAGGTATCAAGGCTGAAGGTGTTTTAAGGCAAATGACCAATCACTGCAGTGCTGTCTGTACAAATGAAATCAAATTGTCCTAAGAGCTGGATAAAATTAATTGTCAATTTGGACTGGATCAAACTGTTGTTTTTGTCCATTTGGGCTGGATCAAATCTTCTTTTGTCTGGACATATTCTGACTGGATCAACACATTCAGTCCATTCATGCTGGATTAAATCATTTTGTCCTTTCTGGCTGAATCATGTCACTGTTCTGTCCATTTATTCATGATTCACTACTGGTATCTGTAGTCTGTCATCAACTGCTGTCTCAACATGATGGCATATTAAATCATCTGGCATCTTCTTGGACACATGAAAAAGTACACTCCCAGACACTTCA
This sequence comes from Peltospira smaragdina, assembly GCA_032361425.1. NCBI lineage: Eukaryota > Metazoa > Mollusca > Gastropoda > Neomphalida > Peltospiridae > Peltospira > Peltospira smaragdina. Next base: position 1,186 of record JAUTBW010168225.1, on the reverse strand, counting down.
CTGTATCTATATCTAATGTCAGCATGTTCCAGCAAAGCTTTTGTTGCCGACTCATGTGAAAGCAGCAAGTGACTACTTTTAATGTCAGCGTAAGAGTTTAAGACACACAGTGTTACTGTTTTATTGAATAAAAAAAAATACAACAAAATTTAGTTATTTCAAGTAAGGATCAATATTAAAGGTAACAAAGGTTTTGATTTCAATTATGTCTCTAACATTTAAACATATTCAATCCATATAATTTTCAACATGAACAAACACACTTTTATATACAAGTACAAACATTTACAAATGACAAGTACATAGCATCTTGTAGACACTGAATTCTGTGTCACTATCACATGCTGGTTCCAGTTGTAAACTAAAATAGTACCCATCATAAACAGCACACAAGAAAAATCAACTATACCATAGTTGTTAGTTAATTGATATCTGATTAGTATAATCTTACTGATAGCCTATTATAAATCCTTGTCACCCACTTATTTCTAGTTATTATATTTAAAAATACATTTTTCTTTGAAAGCCATAAGCTGTGTTGAAATTCAGTAACTATAATCTGTTTCATCATATTAGTTTCAAGCCTCTACAGTTGTAAACTACTGTTTTGTGCTACTGTCAGACTTTGCATAAACTTACATTGTGCTACACTTCAAAACTCTAGTTATGTCATTTTAATGCTAACTTTACAGCTATAAGATGTCTCACTGCAATACATATCAACTATACAGCTGTAAGCTGTGTATTATGCCATGTTTCAAAATTACACAGTTGAAAGCTGTGTCATTATGCTATGTATCAAATACAGTTATAAGCTGTCACATTGTGCTGTTTCATCTACAACTGTAAGCTATCACATTGTGCTGTTTATTCTACAGCTTCAAGCTACCACATTGTGCTATGTATCATCTGCAGCTGTAAGCCATCACACTGTGCTATGTATCATTTACAGCTGTAAGCCATCACACTGTGCTATGTATCATCTACAGCTGTAAGCCATCACACTGTGCTATGTATCATTTACAGCTGTAAGCTATCACACTGTGCTATGTATCATTTACAGCTGTAAGCTATCACACTGTGCTATGTATCATTTACAGCTGTAAGCTATCACACTGTGCTATGTATCATTTACAGCTGTAAGCTATCACACTGTGCTATGTATCATTTACAGCTGTAAGCTATC
>JAUTBW010168114.1:0-12616 GCA_032361425.1 Peltospira smaragdina | reverse complement strand
TGTGTGTGTGTGAGAGAGAGAGAGAGAGAGAGAGAGAGAGAGAAAGAGAGAGAGAGAGAAAGAGAGCGAGCGCACGGTAATATATCATTTTTATTTTATTAAAATTAATTAATTTTTCATAGATAATATGAATGAAGCATCAGCATGTACCTTTACTGCCAATTAATATCAACTGTTATTATTTTAAATCCACAGATAATAAATAGAGCTACCTATTTCCCTAATCCACCACCCCTTCACAACAGAAGCACTGTGTATTAAGTAGACACTTAATTGAGCAGTTCAATCTGCAATTAGCACGACAGGCACACAAAAGCTGACGACCCTAACACGATCCCCTGTCATTGGTTTGGAGGGAAAATCAAAGGAAGAAGAACGGGGAAAAAGCTATGTAAAATACCTGCGTTAACACTAACAGAAACAAAACAAGTGAAATATTAATATAAAAACAGAAGTAAATGAGAGTTTGGCCCTACGCGAGGGCGAGAGGAGAGAAATGAAGTGTTTGTCTGACGAAAGAAGAGTTATTGTCTTGGCGAAAGTGATCCGCGGTCGAGCGATCGTTTACAAACAGTGAACACCGTACATTCAAAGAATGCACGCAGCCAAAGTCGCCAATTAATGAAATAAAAAGCTTTTATTTTCTCTTACCGTTCTGGCTTCATGCTGGAGTATCCAAGTTGTCAGTAGAAGATGTAAAAAGTGTTACAACCCTGTTCCTTGTTTAGATGAGGAATTAACGTGAGTCTTTCAACTTTTAGTTCTATTCACAACAACAATCAAAAGAAAGATACACCGGAACACACTGTTTAGCTCGATTAGAGATTTCACACAATAGCCAGGGCCACGAACTCATGAATATTAAATAGGCCCGGCAACATGGATATCGCCGTCTGAGCTTTGTGTGGTGCGCAGAAGCACCACCCGCCATAGCATGTTTACAGTTGTTTTGTGTACATGATAAAACGCACGACTATCAGCTTGATTTGTGGGATGAACTGAATAATTGATTTAACAAACAGAACCTACTATTAGCCACAAATAAAGCTATTGATTGGTTTTCTTTTAATAAAGTGTTTTGTAGTCGAAAATGTTAATTGATAAGATTGTTTTGTTGTAGCCTAACTTTTGTTTTTAATCAGTGGTTATCGTATGCAATCTGATAATTTTAAAATGAACTTTGAAGTTTACATATGAAAACTGATATAGTTGTTTTTGTTTAGTTTTTTCTTATTTAAACTTGTTTGTATTTTATTTATGAATTATCCCAACTGAGAAAAATGTTATAATATTATAACCAATAAGACAGAAAATAAAAAAAATAAAAAATAGGCGTATCCCAACAGACGCGCAGCGCGCGCACATAGACCGACGCGCAAATACAAATCTTTTGTCACAAATACAAAATAATAGGCTATAAAATATAAACATTATCAAACTATAAGATAAAACATGTTTATCATCAGTATAATTATTATTAAGCCTGTTATTACTACTAATAATAACAGTTACTGTTGTTAATTATTACTAAGTCTAGTAGACCTAAGCCTATATATTTAAGTTTTAAAATGACCATTTAGTCACATTGGAAAACATTCTTTATTCTTATTTATCCTCTGATTTAAATAATACAGCTCACTCTTGTACACTAACTATAAGATTAGTTCCACTATACTGAATGACACGTTTACGTTTATACAAATGTTATCTGTGGTTTTACAGATTTATCAAAAAGTCCCAACAGACTGACTCGAGAATTTCGCAAAGTCAATATATTGATTACCTCCCTTACATCACTTTTATCTGATTGTAGGTTCTGAAGGACTAAATCAATTTTTATTGCCAATAATGTTAACATTTTGAAACCTTTTATTTGCAAATAATTGACGGGAAGAGGTAAAACATATTTAAGAGGTTTAAAGAATAATACTATTTACCTTTATGATTTTGGCTGAATAACAGGTTCTCATTTTATTATTACATCATAGCAGTTATTTAAATTACTAAAATATTAATATCGTAATTCATTATTTACAATAGAATTTTACACCATTGATTAGTGATAATATCACATTACTAATTAGAGATGCCTGACTTGATTACATAATTTTAATTTAAACAAAATAAAATTAATAAAAGCATTACCTAGTGTGAATGAACTTAAATTGTTAATAAAATAAACTCCAGAATTTACATTTCTGGCACATGACAAGTAAGGTGAGAAAAGAATCTGATAAACAGGGACTAATGCCAACTCCTGGATAATAATATCTTTCTGTATTTATGTTATCCAATAATACTCCTCAAAATACCTTTGAAATTCTAATTTCATCTTATCTACCAGCAAGAAAAACAATGTTTTATAACAAAGTTATATCACTTGGGTTAAATGTTGTCATATATTTGATAACAAAACTTCGAAATACAAAGAAAACATAAATGTGTTCTAACAAGTACCATGTGTGTGTGTGTGTGTGTGTGTGTGTGTGTGTGTGTGTGTGTGTGTGTGTGTGTGTACACATGTGTGTGCTAAGCATCTAATTAAAATAAAATCTGATGGAACAATCCATTCTTAAAATTGCCATCTCATAAGTACCTTGAATAATTATTGTAAATATCTATATTATAAAACAATCACCTTGTTAAATAACTACTTATTAAAAAACTACCTCACCAAACAGCCACCCATTAAATACCATATCAATAAGTAACTACTTGTTAAACCACACCATTAAGTAACTACCTTATTAAACCACTACCTCATTAAATAACCACCTAATAAATACAGTCTTATTAAATAACTACTTCATTAAACAACCACCTCATTAAACAACCACATCATTAAAAAACTACCTCATTAAAAACAACACACAAAAACAAAACAAAAAACAACAAACCACCTGATAAATACAGTGTTATTAAATAACTCTTATTAAACAACTACCTCATTAAACAGCCAACCAATTGATACCAACTCTTTAAATAACTGCCTCATTGAAAAAAACACAAAAAACATTACCTCATTAAATAATGACCTGATAAATGCAATCCTACTAAATAATTACCTTATTAAACAACCATCTCATTAAATAACTACCTCAGTAAACAGCTTTATTAAACAATAAATGTATTAAAAAAAAAACCACCTTAACAAAAAACAACAAAACAACAACAACAAACAAACAACAACAATAACACAAAAACTAAAAAAACTTTTTTAAACCACCACCCATTAAATACCACCTAATCAAATAACCACCTAGGTAAATAACAACTTTATTAAACAACAACTTTATTAAATAATAATCTTATTAAACACCGACTTGATTAAATAATTATCTGACTAAAAAACTACCTTAATTAAAACTACTATTAAATTGTACTGAACAAAATAGGTAGCCACTAGGGATTTTTTCTAATTAAAATGTTTCCATTGCTAATATAACCGTTATTAAAAATGTGTTGAGTGTGTTGTTAAAATAATTTTTTATAATTATTATTGAACATTATAACTACTTAACTACAAAATAACATTAATAAAAAAACACACAAAAAACAAACACACAACAACAACAACACAACAACACACACATAGTATAAAAACCCAGCCTTGTGTCTTTAAAAACTGCTTCATGAAACCACCTTGTTATATTAAGTAATTTATTAAATAAAACTAATACAAAGAAGTAATTACCCAAATAAATGATACACATTCAAATATCTCATTCTGTTTTAAACATTTGCCTTATTAATTAATAACCCTTTATATATATTTTTTATGAGACCATTTTATGAGACCAAGCTTGTTTTATGAGACCATATAATTATTTTAATACAACACTGTGGTATGTGCTATCTTGTCTATGTGATGGTGCATATAAAAGATCCGTAACTGTAGATAAAATGTGTTGATTGTGTTGTTAAATAAAATACTTTTTTCTCTTTCCCCTTTCTCTCTATCCCTCTCTCTGTCTCTCTCTGTCTCTCTCTCTCTCTCTGTCTCTCCCTGATTATTTTCTTTTATCACATCTTACAATAATACTATGTTCCGTTCCAGCCAGTGCCCCACGACTGGTGTATCAAAGGCTGTGGTATGTGCTATCCTGTCTATGGGATAGTGCATATAAAAGATCACTTGCTGCTAATCGGAAAGAGTAGCCCATGAAGTGACGGCAGTGGGTTTCCTCTTTAATTATCTGCATGGTGTTTAACCATAAGTATGACACCATATAGCCATACACCAATGTGTTGAGTGTGTCATTAAATAAACATTTCCTTCCATCCTTCCTTATAGAAGTATTTAGAGTCTGTTAGAAATAAACACATGATACATTTTGAATTTGAATGTATCATGTAAAATCTGAGATTAAAAAAAATGCAAGAGCTGTGAGACTATTATATTCGAATCATGAATAAAGATGATAAAACTGAGTGTACTCAGTCGTATTGTAAATTCTGTGTAAAAAAATTTTTTAATTAAAAATATATATCTATAATATTATTTAAAAATAAATAGAATGTAAATTTTATGAAGGTTTTATATTTTTTTTAAAGTAAATAGAATGTATGTTTTATAGATTTTGAGATTAAAAATAACACTTTTAAACCATTATTTACAAATATCTATAATCCAGTATTACTGTGTACTGAGAGAGGTGCTCCTGTTACAGAGTGGTACAGCTCAGACGCGAGCGACTCGACAGAGGAGGATGACGCACCTAGTGAGCCCGAGCCCGAGCTCGAGAAGGACTACGACTCGGACAAAGACCATGCCTGGACGCCAGTCGAAATGGTAATCACAATCACTGCAGGGATAGAAATTAACACTTGCCCCATGTAAGTTGATATCCCCGGGCGAGTAAAACTGAGCAGCTGCTGTGACCCAGATTCATGATATGGACAGTCAATACTATTTGGCAAATAACATCTGTAACTATTCGCAGTTTCGCTTGGTCTCGATAAATCTGGATATTTATTACAAAGACAGTCGGAACTCTGATTTTCGCTTTTGAATTCGGAAAAAAAATCTTAATTTTTTTATTAAAACTAAGGCATGATTGGTAGGGAAAATGTTTGATTATAGTCGAAATTATAGTCATAATCACTGTAACTTTCACAGTGACAGCACACTGCTATTAAGGGTTATGGTAGAAATTGTAATGATAATCACTGTAACCTTTATGGTGACTACACACTGCCATTGTGAGCTATTGTTGAAGTCACTGGTCATTACTGTGCCACAAATTGGCAGCATAATATAATTTGCAGTATGTATAGTATGTTTTGTTATAAATTCACACAGCAAGACTTGTGGCTTTGTGATTTGTGAAGTCGGTCAAAAAATTGCCTAATAGGTGTTTAATGATTTTATTTTCAATTACTGGAGCCTGTTTTGAAAAACTAAAAACTAAAAATGTGTAACTATTGTAAATGCAGTTACTGCTGTCCTGAACATTTAACGTAAAAGGTGTATTTGTAAATTAAGACCAACAATCACGTAGCTCATAGGCCTAGAGATTAAATTTGTGTGACACTGAGGTTTAGCTCCAGATCCTTTAAATATTAAACACATAATGCCACACCATGTTGACCTATTTAATGGCCAAACAAAGTATTAACGGAAAATATATACATTTGCTTTGTCCTTAAATTTATCTTTTATAACCATTTACATAATCGCCAAATGTGGCATATTAACAGTATATTAGGACACTTTCTAAATTATTTCGACGCAAAAAAAATCTGAAAAGAAACAACGGCCGTTTGGATTCCTGAGACTTGACGTATTATTTTTGAGTCATGACAGGCATCCCCTGTCTAAATATACAATCATCATTTATGTGGATCAAATTTAAAATAAATACGAATGGTTCCGATGTAATATTATCTCCTTTTAACTCATGAGAGTTCTAACATTCAAAAATGAAAAGAACCCTGACGGTCGATAGGGAATTCCCTTCAGTGTTGCTTTATTCAAACAATTTCGGAGATACAGAAATGAGGTTTGTAATCTAAAATAATTATGCTTTTCATTTATAATAATTATTTAGTGAAATAAAGACCTCTAATTCCCGGCATTATGCCTTTAAATTTACCTTTCCTGTTGTTATACCTTTTCTAGTTTAGATGTCCATGCCTGTAATTAGAGACATCTTATTAATTTATGCCTTCAAACATTTTATAAGTATAGTCCAGCTATCATACATTTTCTTTTGGATAACTACTGACCTCTTTATATTATCACAAACTAAACCTCTGGTCAGTATTACTTTATTCTGATATAGGCCCACCTAACTAGTATCAGACATATTTTAATTTCAATAGTTTCTGTAAAATTATATTATTCTTGCTGTTATCTCTTGCTTGACCATACTTTTAAGTGCAGTATCTTGATCAAAACTTTTTTTTTTTAATTAGTAAACTGACTGAAGTTGAATATATTTATTAGTTATAAAGATATTGCTTTGTAGTTAAATGTTTGTCATTATTAGATTAGTTAGCTATTTTTATTTTTTATTACAGGATATTAAACAGACAGGATATGATGACTTTATTGATAATCGACCCAGAAGAAAGAGAATTCTTTCGAGAGGAAAGAGGTTTGTTTTATAAATGATTATTTAAAAAATAAGTACTGGTACTATAACAGATATATTTTAAAGATAATTAAATTAAGTTAGATTATCATAGATTAATCCCCAAACAGATATTGGGGGCAGATTTTCAAAACGATCTTAATGCTACAATAATGATAATGTCGTAAATTTATGCAATCTTAGTGCTAGGATCGTTTCAACTATATGGGGACTGGTTTTTATTAGATTTGAATACAGTGGTTATTGGTTTGTGATAATTAACCTGTTCTTGTTCAGTCTTCGAGACATTCCTCAGGTCTGCAATGCATGTGCATTATTTTACTAATGTTTACTTAATCAGCTCACAGCAGAACAAACATAAGTGGTAAAAATCAGTTTGGTTGTAATTAAACAGAGGTGATGGCATATCTGTTGGCATGAGAAATATTTTCTACAAGAAATATAGACTTTATTTTGGAAATCATTAAAAAAATTAAAACATAGGTTTCCGTAATAAACATGATTAATACATATTGTTTGAAACATTGAATGAAGTATTTATAATGATTTAATAATTTCATATAATATTGATATTCATTTAACAATTTAATGTAATATTTGTATTGATTCTATCATATAATGAAATATTTAAATTTATTGAATTGTTTAATGAATTGTTTCTTTTCTTGGTAATCAGCCGAGCTCCAAGAAGTCGGACTATGAGTGGGCGGAGGCGGTCATCGTTGATGGAAGTTGAGCCAGGCGTGGATGGGCAGCGAGCGGAGATGTCTGGACACAAGATGGCTGACCGCGACTACCTGGAGGACAGCGACTCCCGGGACGAGAAGTGTAACGATTCAGAGAACTTCCAGGTATACAGTAGCAGTAGATAGTTCACATCTCACCACAGTCCTTTCTTTATCAGAGACTGAGAAGTGTAACAACTTGGAGAACTTCAGGGATACAATAGATAGCTTATATCTCACCACAGTCCATTTCTTATCAGACTGAGAAGTATAACGACTTGGAGAACTTCCAGGTATACAGTAGCAGTAGATAGTTCACATCTCACCACAGTCCATTCCTGAGAAAAGTAATGACTTGAAGAACTTTCAGGTATACAGTGGTACTGGATGGGGTTATTAGGTAGTTTAAAAAAAATATATAATGTTGTGCTCAACACGTTTTTATTAACAGTTACAAGCATTTGACATTTTTTAAATTATAAAAATATTTAGTGACTCACTAACAGGGACTGATTTCAATTGATCACATGTCAGGTGGACGCTGTAGACACTAAAAAAATGTCCAGTATGTTCTTAAATAAATGCATTACATACATATGTTGTTGCCAGATTGGAAGGTTTCTGATGGAGAAGAAAGACCTGGACAATTATGATAATTACCCCATCTGGAAGTTGGAGCAGGGTCGGATGATACACAAGTACGAGTTCTTCATTGAGGACAGCAAGATACGTCACAGAGACGTGTCCACAGTGAGTGAAAACTCAGATAGTCTCTTGTGTTAAAGAATAATGTGCAGTCTGGAAATCATATCTCATCATGTCTACATTGCCTGCAATAAATCTACTGTTTGTTATTGATAAATGAATAGCTATAGAATTAACACTGTTTGGGTTTAGTTTTGCGAGTATATTCAATGATGCTCTCATATAGTGTGATACAGTGATACAAAGCCCATGCTGGTCAGTCACCTTTCTAACCATCTCTCCAAATGTTTTAACTATACTTCCAAAAATGTTATACTTATGTGCATCGTAAAATATCATTTCATAAAATGCTTCATTTGAAACAACAAGCAGTCTGGGCTCAGTTTGAAACAGGACTTTAATAATTAAATGCAAAGATCACTGAAAATATATTAAAAAGTGACAATTTTCAGACTGCAGATAAAGTTTTTGAAAACCACATAGCTGATTATTAACAGTTTCTGCCATAAACACTTGACTAATCCGACAATGGGTTACCTAAAAAAAACTTTAACTTTGTTTATTAACAACACTCAGTAACAGAATAATAACCATATCTTGTGTTTATACATACATTTTAAAATAAAGTTTAAGTTTAAGTTTGAGCTAATACTTGGTTTTTGTTATTTTCACGCAGTACTCCAGTTGGATGCCCACAATGAAGGACCAATTTCGGCCAATTCGGGTGAGAATTTTGTCCGTGAACAGATCGGCTGCCGAGCATAAGGAGATTGTTGAAGTGTTGGAGGAGTTTCAGCCCAAACCACCCATTGATGGCAGGTTAGTCTGTTTAAGACATACACCAGTAGTTTTAGGTACACCTTTTTAATACAGAGCTCAAGTCTAGGTATTAATTTTAATAATAATAATAATTATTATATTTAATGATAATCTCAACAAGTTTTATTAATGATCAGTATTTATCAGTATCAGAAAATATTTTAATGAGGAAAATTCCAGGTGACCCACTGACAGGAATTGATCTCAGATCAACCAGTTGTCAGGCAAAATGCTTTCACTACTAGACTATCAAAGTACCATTTATTTAACTTTGTTACCTGCACAATATTTATTTATCTTGTATTGTTTAATTTTGGTTTCATCTTCTTTTTTTTCTCTTTTTTTTCTTTTCTTTTTTTAAATCATTAAAACAAATGAAATTGAACATATAAATAAATTAAACAAAATTATCAATTCGTAACTTTTGATATTTCAGCATACTTTTCATATTTCTGACTGTAATGTTTGATCTGGCAGCAAAATGTGAGGTTTGAAAAAAATGAAATAATGTTTTGTAGATGGGTTGCTTTAAAATGCTAATTACTGAATATGTTTTCTTAGCATTATCCTTGATATATATTTTGTTTTTCAGCTTGGAGACGAAGTACGAAGACGACCCGCTGGTCGACCTGTTCAACGTGTATCTCCAGATCTTCCTCAGCCAGTCACTGGAGCCTGGCTTCCTCAACGCCATCACAGAGTCACAGGGTAATAACCTGCAATAGTCACCACTGCTGACTGTGTTGTTATCATTGCTGCTCTTTTTAAAATAATAGCTTAAAACAACCAGAGGTAATGTCTTGGGTTCTAAATAGTACAGTTTAATAAGGTTATGTATACTTGTCAGTAATCTTGAGGTAGTTTAAGTAAATGGTGTTAGAGATTAATTTTGGATTAAGCTGCACATTAAATATATTGATGCATAATGTAAATACAGGATTTCAATTTTAAAATTTGTTATTGGTCTTCCAGTATAGAAGTATTATCTCAGATCTTGCGTGTTTCAAATAAAAGGTTGCAGTTATTTCTGTAACTTCTCTTTTTTCGTGTGTCGTACATTTATTATTCTTGTTCAGTAACATTATTATCACCGTGCTGCCATGCGAAGTAACAATCATCATTATTATTATTTCAGATAATTTCTACTTATCAGCTCTTGAAAAGATAGACAAAATGATTGGGCTCAAGCTTGAAGATATAGATAGAAAAATTAAATGGAAACCAGCGTTCAAGGTATTTTGTTGAAATTAAGTTGAGATTTAGTCATGGCATTGTACAAAAAAAACGCTTCTGTGTATCTCTCTCTGTCTCTTTCTTTCTTTCTCTCTCTCTCTCTCTCTCTCTCTCTCTCTCTCTCTCTCTCTGTCATTTTTTTTAGTAGGTTTTTTTTGACACAAAGTAATTTCAATTATTTGATTTATATCTGGTTACAATTTCTGTAGAAATATTCTTTGCATTTGATTTTGCTATGCATGGTATATTATTATTATTATTATTATTATTATTATTATTATTATTATTATTATTATTATTATTATTATTAGTTGTTATTATTAGTTGTTATTGTTGTTATTGTTTTTTAAACAACAATTAAATTTTATTACATAAATGGAATTTGTTATAGATGTGTACATTAAGTGTAACATTGTGTCTAAAAACCCATTTGTTATTTATTTAAGGAATGCTTAAAATCAAAACCAGAGCTCAGAGAGATTGATCGTCCAAACCTCAAACAAAGCTGTCAGGTAAGTACACTTCTCAGTATGCAGTTTTTATAAGTGTGTTAATGCAGATTTCCTTCAGGCTTTAAACAAACTTCTTTCTTCATTTTTGGATGGGTGGATGGTTGTTTGGTGTCTTTCTATATTTTTATTCTAAAAACATTGTATTGCTGAAAGCTAGGATTATGCCATATTTCTAGTATTACCAAAAAGAGAAAACGTTTAAAATTAGTAATTGATAAATCTGGTATTCCAGAACTAGTGTTGCCTAAGGAAATAATCATTTATAGTTAATCTTTGGATTCATATTTGATATGGCCATTTTGAAAATGCAATAAAAAATATTTTAAAAATACCTCACTGACAGCATACAAGTAGTTTTGTGTTTTTCGTTTTTCAGGCTTGTGAGAATTCTAGTCCTCCTACAATCAAGTCAGTACATTTCACAGGTGTGCTTTATGACAGGTTTGACCTTGGGGAACTGCCTGACGTGGTCGACCACTCCACATCTGCGGTGAGATCAATAGTTATAAGCTGTCTTTTAATCTATTCTAAAAGTATTTTATCCATATAAAATACTACACATTTTATATCAGTGATTATATGGGTATCAGACACAATGTCACTAGGAAATAGCCAGTGGTACTTTATTGAAGACTGTCTCCAGAATTAATTTACCATAGAGCAGGGTTGAAAATTAGTAGTCACCCGCTCGCCTCTAACAACTTTTATTGGTCAGACCTTTCTCCAGGATATTTTCAAGGCACTTACTTTTGGGGATTTTTTCTCAGCTTCAAGTTTAATATGTTCACTAAAATTGAATTTAAAAATAATAAATCTGATATTAATTCATTGTTGCTTTATATTTTGGGGTGTTTTTAATATATTAGGATACTACTCGAAGCAAATCTGAAGAAATTTCAATATTGTGATGTTTTTTTAAAGGAGAACTTTGCTTATGCATTTATCATCTTAATTAAAATTTTACTGTGAAAGTGGCATCTGTCTGAAATAATAATAAACCTTTTCTGTCTTTTTTCCAGGAATTTATGATTGGCAAAACTGCTGCTCAATATGTGAATATATATCACAGTTTATATCACTTCAAATATAACCTGTACAAAAAGTGTCTCGCTAAGGTTGGTATACATTGTTTAATATACTATTAATGAATATATTTTAAATTACTTTTGTTGAAGATGTATAATCTGATGAAACAATACAAAAAAGTAAGATGTTCTAAGAATATTTTATAGTTTCAGAAAGGTTGTTTCAGCTTAATAATCCATATTGTCTACATTTTTGTTATTGTTGTTGTTGTTGTTGTTGTTATTGTTATTGTCAGCCTAATGATTTTTGAAGGAGGTATTTGTTAATTTCAGATTAATTCAGTTGATCACATAGCAAAATCCACATTTTAATTGCTGTAAGAAATGTGTACATTTATCTCTTCAAACACTATGATACATTTAAACATTTGAAATAATAATCAAATTCAGATAATTCTATAGGTTTCAGTTTGTTCAGGGTGATCTTACTTAACAGAATTTGTTTAAAGTAGCCACTTCCAACACCCCTGTCCCCCAAGTTGTCTATACTTTTAAGCTTTCTGTTTTAGTTGTATTGTTCACCTCTCTCTTGTGCTAATGCTGCAGTTGTAGTAGAAAAGTAAGTTACTTTTTCCACAACTCTCTCTCTGGTTGTACTAGCGGTTTGTTTGTGTTGACAGGTCAAGTTGATGAAGGAGAGCAGCGAACAGCTGAGTAATGAAGCCATCCTAGACCAGTGTCTTCAGAACAGGGCCTGGGTGCTCAAGGTAATTCTTTCATATAAACACTCGGACCACCTAGCTTTTATTATAAATATTTACTGGCAAACCTGGCTTATTGAGTTACAGCTGTTAGGCAACTTTTTTTTTTGTTTTACTTTTTTAATTATTATTCATTCATTCATTCATTCATTCATTCATTTTGTTATTATTATTATTATTATTATTATTATTATTATTATTATTATTATTATTATTATTATTATTATTTTTATTTTTTTA
>JAUTBW010168003.1:0-12618 GCA_032361425.1 Peltospira smaragdina | reverse complement strand
GCATACAACCTGTTAAATAAAACAATTATCTCTCTCTCTCTAGTCTCATCTAAACATTTTGCACTGCCGGTGATAAAAGTATTTTAGCAAGTATGAACTTCCAGAACATTTGTACATACATTTAATCATGAGCTTGTTATAAAACGTCTGTACATACCTTTAACAATGTCTGAGTCTTTATCACAATCTGGACCGTCCATCTCAGGTGATGCACCATTCTCCCTTAGAAACTCATCACTGCTTTCTGATGGGCTTGGAGTGTCCCGACACTCCCCCACATTGTCACCAACCATATCTACACATCTCGAAACCTCCTCTGAATCCTGAACACACGAACCTTCTGTCCTTTTCAAATCCTGTGTCTGGCTGCCCTTGTCACAAACAAGAGGTCCTTCTAACCCAGCAGGTGTTACAGTTCGTTTCTCACACTCATCGGAAGATACCTCAGTTCCCTCAACCTCTCCATTTTCCATTTTACCAGCCGAAATTCTATGCTGCTCCATTTCTTTACCGTCACAATTTTCTGACTTGATACTTGAGAATTCCGAAACCTGTTTGTTTTCAGATTTCACAGATGGATGTTGAGTATCTGTTTCTTGTCCATTTTCAGATTTCACAGCAGCTGAGTTACAAATGTAAGCATTATCATTCTCTCCGTTCTCCAGTGTAACCTCACTGATACGAGCATCAGTCTGGGTCCCAGTTTCTGCATGGTTTGACGATTCCACCTGAAATGCCTGCTCACACTTTGTCCTGTACTTGTTTATTTCGTTCTGAAGTTTGACCAGACCTTCATGAAGTTTCTTCAAAACATTCAGACACAACTCTGTGTTGGAGTAATCTGGCATACCATGATTTGGACTACCTGCATTTTTCTCTTCCCTCTCAGCTTGCTTAGGGGATGGGATACTCTGTGGTAAACTGCTTACGGCATCCGACTGAACGACGTTTTCATAACAATCACCCGATTCATCCATTTGAGATTTGGAAACCCTGCTTGGAGGGTTGAGTTCTGATGTTTCTTTCTTTGACTGACTGGGGTCGGATTTCGATTCTGCACAACAGTCCAGATCTTTATGATCCTGGTCCCCAGATGGCTTACAAACGGCTTCTTCGACCAAGGGTTTAGCCATCGCCTGATCACCTGAAGGGTTAACACGGACTTCATTTCCAGATGGTTTAGAGTCTTGAGCTTGTGATGGTTTAACACACTGATTGTCTGATGGTTTTTTAATTGTTTCACCTACAAACAAACAAAGCTTTGTCAGTTTATGGGTCATGTTATAATGATTTGATTAAGACAGAATTTTATTTACTGTCATAGTTGAGAGAATTACCTTTCGATTGACATCCAATAACGTATCTGAATTTTTTTGGGGGGGTATCATTAAACATTCATTTATTCATTATTTTAGGGAAAGGAGTATTTTCCTGTAGATGGTTGTAGATTTTAATAAATTCCTTTAATATCTGTTATAAAATTAAGATAGTCCCCCTCTCTCTCAGAGTTAATGGTTAAATACCTTCATTGACCAATGTATTACATACCTTCATTGTTCGACGATTTCAGACCCGATTCTTCCACCCCTGTCTTGTTACCAACAGCACCTTCATCCAATAACTGAGCCCCAGCTTGCCCCTGTGCTTCTGATAGGCTCGCCTGACTAGTTAGCCCAGCCACATTGTTGTACCACACCTGGTACAGACTCTGGAACCGACTCGAGATCTTCTTGTACTTCTCCCTCTTCCTCTCCGACCTGATGATGGCGATGAGGTCTGTCAGTTCCTCGTCTTTGAAGATGGCCGTCTTCATCATCTTGTCGAGATAGCGGCAGCTGGAGTAGATCTGCAGGATGGCACGGTACTGGGCGTTCAGGCTCGGGGCGCCCTCTTTCAGCAGCTCAAACACTGTCTCTAGGTTGGCCAGCTCAGCGGGCAGTTCAGTCATCAGAGACCGGACGTCAGCATTCTGGTCCTTGTTGAGGAATGGGATGTCTTTCTTCTCTGAGGGGGCCTCACTGTAAGGTAATAAGAGTGAATGAGGGAATTAATGGAGGGAGGAGTGGATGAATGAATGATGCGGGGGCCTCATTTTAAGGTTAAGGGAATTAATGGATGATGGTATGGATGAATGGATGGAAGTATTGAAGAATCCTTTTTGAGGAAAGGGAGGTCCTTCTCCACAGCAACCTCTCTGTAAGGTAATAAGAGTGAGAGAATTAATGGATGAATGAATGGTATGGGGAAATCGTTCTTCTCTACGGGCACCTCACTGTAAGTTAATGAGAGAGTGAGGAAATTAATGGAGGGAGAAGTAGATGAATGAATGGATGAATCCTTGATGTTTCTCCATGGGAACCTCGCTGTAAAGCAATAAGTGCGGGAATGATTAAAAAGAATGGATGGATGGATGGTTGAGTAGTAAAAAAAGGGAAGTCTTTCTTCTCTGTGGGGGCCTTGCTGTAAGGTAATGAGAGTGAGGGAATTAATGGAGGGAAGTGTGGATGAATGGGTGAATGGATGAATGAACGAATGAATGAACAAATAGATGGATGTATCAGTAATGGATGGATGGATGAACTGTTATATACATGCATAAATGGATGAATTTATTTATTCATTCATTCATTCAATTGTTGTTAGGTTATTGGGTTGTTGTTTTATTTAGTTGCTTTATTTAATTGTGTACTTAGCCCATCTTTATTAATGGTTATCTGAGAGTTGAAAATGTTTTAAACTGCATACTTTCACATCAATTAAACTGTAAACCGTTTGTTGTATATGATCTTATAAAAATTTATAAAACACCAAAGCTTAAAATATACCTTTCTTTGACTGCCTCCTCGACATCTATCACATCTTCTTCATCCTCCGTTTCCCATGATGCATCACTCTCTTCCTCATCATCAACATCTTCATCGTCAGAAGAATCAGTAGAATCCAGCTCAGAGTCGGAGAAATCTTCCAGCTAGCAGAAAACAAATTAATTATCAATTATTATTACAGTACACGTTCCAAAATAGCTAAACATCCTGCAATCTCTGTTGGGGTAATTCCATAAATAAATAAATAAATTAATGCTTAACGAAAACTCCAGCATGAAACATAGATTGGCTATTGGGTGTCAGACAGAATTCCCTAAAAAAATATTAATAATAAATTTTAAAAACATTTTATATTTAACAATGCATTCAGTAGAAAGTTTTATCACTGTCAGAAATATTTTAATTAGAAAAATCCCTAGTGGGTAACTGACGGAGATCAGTCTCCGGCTGACAGTATGTCAGGCAGGTGTATTCACCATTAAGCTTAAATAAATAATGAAAACAAAATAGGACGCTTGACACACAGACAAGGAGCAAGCCTCTCAGACAAGGAAAGAAGGAAATACAACACCATCACTTCATGGGCTTTTCTTTATGTTTAGCAGTAATGCATCTTTAATCTGCATCATACAACAGAATATATACCATGACCTTTTTACATATATTTCTTGTTACAACCAGTGCTCCACAAAAGGGCATAACAAAAGCCATGGTATATGTTATCCTGTCTATGGATTTGTTGATATAGCCCATATGGCCACAACAGGTTTCCTTTCTCACTATCAGAATTATCTTTACCCATATTTATAATGGCATACAAACATAAACGTGCTGTGTATCAATAAATAAAATATGTGTTTCTCTCTCTTGTTATGCTGGCTGGACTAAAATAAACAAAGAGAGAAGGAATGTTTAATTTAATGATGCAATTAACACATTTTTATTTACGGTTACATGCATCCGACATTTTGACAGTGAGAACAGAATCCCAATGCCACCACGCAGGCTTCTTTTTCCGAGCATGTCTTCTGAGCTATGTTTTACTCCCTAAACAGATACAGAGATTAAAGCTTACTATATCCGAGGAGACGTAAAGGTCCTGTGGGTAGCAGGTTGTCACCCGCCCATCTGACCACTTGACATCAATTGTTCCATCATTGTCCAGGTTGTAGACCTGTCCAACGGCTGGAAGAACATCATCTCGGCTCTGTTGAAAATAAATAAACACATACATGCATCTATGAATGAATGAATGAATGAATGAATGAATGAATGAATGACAATAAAACTGAAAATAAATGATTAATTATTAAAATAACTCCAATAATAACTATAATAAATAAAAATAGCTGGAAGTTCCTCAACTAGGCTCTGTTCAAAAAACTAAAAAATAATAATACACTTAAAGTTGAAGTAAGCATTAAATTTGTTCAGTATTGTGCTGCATATTCTGAGATCACTAAAAATGTTCCGAATCATTTCATACTAAATGCTAATCAAGTTTAACTAACAAATTTTTTGCTAATAAATGTTTTGAAAGCAAAGTACCTTATTATTATTATTATTATTATTATTATTATTATTATTATTAAACAATGTTTTGAACAAATCTCAGTAACAATTACTTCAGCAATACCAGTATTATAAAATAACAAACTCTATCCCACTGTGTACTAACAAGGCACTTTGAACCCTGGCAGTGTCCCAGGTTCTTACTTTGAACCCTGGCAGTGTCCCAGGTACTTACTTTGAACCCTGGCAGTGTTTCAGTTCTTACCTTGACCCCTGGCAGTGTCCCAGATACTTACCTTGACCCCTGGCAGTGTCCGAGTTACTTATTTTGAACCCTGGCAGTGTCCCAGTTCTTACTTTGACCCCTGGCAGTGTTCCAGTTCTTACCTTGAACCCTGGCAGTGTCCCAGTTCTTACTTTGACCCCTGGCAGTGTCCCAGGTTCTTACCTTGAACCCACCGACTCTGATGACAATGTAGCCAGTACGGTACTTGTACTCTTGGTGGTCGACGATATCATACACGCTCATTTCTGATGGACCAGACACACATGTAGGACTGCAAAATATAATTAAAAAAGAAAAACATATGATTCTAAGTTTAAAAAACACTATTATTTATTTAATTATTTGTTTGTCATTTATTATTAAAAAGACACAATACAAATTCCAAAACTGTTAAAGAGAAAAGAGACAGAAGTTATTTAAATCAATGACATCTTCGACAGTAAGTTAAAAGAAATTGAAGATGACACCTTTTGTGTTTTGTAGTTGTTTTACTTTAATAGTTTTGGTAATTTATATTGTCTTGTCTTATTAAGTATCTTTTTAACCATGTGTGTTTTCCTTATAGTTTTAAAAGCTAGCAGTGATTTAGTTAGTTAGTTATTTTTAATATTTATTTATTTACTGTAGTACCCAATGTATGAATTACCTGCTACTCTTTCCAATTTCATACGTCTTCATCCACTTGACCACACATGTTCTGTCCTTGTGGTTCGAACTCACAACCACACCATAGTCCCCTTCTTGGTTTTCTACACAATTAAAAACAATCTGATCAAATCCAATCAACATCTAACACTGCTATTTGCAATATTCTCAAACCACAAACAAAAGGGTCACTTTAAAACTGGAAAAATTAAAGTAATAGTTATGAAAATCTTTTAATTTAAAAATTCCTAATGGCTCACTGACAAGGATAATTATCAGATTGACGTGTCAGGGAAGCGCTTTCATCATTAGTACCCCCAACCACCAAGGATTGATTTCAGACATAATTTCTTATTTTAACAAATACCATTTCTTTTTTTAATTAAAAAAAATAATAATAATAATAATAAAAAATAAAATTAAAAAAAACAGAAAATGGATGAACAAAATTGGTTTATCCCCTATTTTACCTTTGGTATCACTGACGAAGTCTCCAGGAAAGAACTCGAGAGAATCTAAATGATGGATAGGATACAGCTTGGTGGAAGGAACATCAATGGACCGTGAAGCATCCTACAAAAATAGGCATAAAATTAAACAAAAACTGACAAATTATAAATTGCACACAGTCAGTGTATTATATATTTTTTAAATAAGCAATTTGAAAATCTGGCGAATTCCAAAGTGGTCTATCAGCAAAATAAAACTTTAGCTATGTTAGAATTCAACATTAACACCTAATTATTAAAATATTAATTGGTAAAAGATACTTGACTACAAAGACTCAGGACAGTGTTTTGCAAATTATACAAGAGTTCTTGAATGTGGTGGCTTGATGTATGACCAGTGAATTTGAGAATTGGGTCATCAAAGCACAGTTGTGAATTAATGAATGAATAACAACACTCCAACTGAATAACAGAGTGGCCAATGAATTTTCACATGTACTGACATTATGGTAAGACTTAGGCTACTGAATAACTGTAAAAGCACAGTGAATTTTAAGCATGAACATTACTTTTTCTGATCTATTGACCGTATGGTAAGATATGGGCTTCCAAATAATTATCAAAATTTCAGTGCACTTTAAATATCACCTCGAAATCTTTTATTTACTGGCCTTGTGGCAAGTAATATTTTGAAAACAAATTGAACTCATGCTACACGACACACTAAAATAGTATGTATGGTACACACACAATAAATATCTCACCTGCCACCTGATGGAAGCCTTGGAGAACGTATAGCACACTTCAACAGTGACTGTGTCCCCTGCTTTTAATACCCGCTCGGGGAAATTAAACTTTTTCTTTGCTCTCCGACCTCTGACCTTCTTCATAGACATTGTCGCCAGATGAGGTCCCTTTTTGGCATTTCTCTTTCTCTTGGCGCTTCCCTCAGAGCGGTTTGAACCCAGAGACTCGTTATCAGAACTATCACTAGACGTGTCATCAACATCCTCGTAATCTGCATCATTACAGGTGCAATCCGTGTCGGGTTTTCCCAGAGGATCACAAACCGGTTGCTCTGGTGGTGTTGGATCTGTTTTATCAGGCTGACTGGCGTTTCTCCGAGGTGCTTCCAGGCTTTCATCGAGGTGCAAGGGCTTGGTGTACTGTTTGGGGGGTACGGAGACCAGAACACTGGGGTCGGGGAGAACATACTGAACCTTGTCGCCAATCTGAATGCTGCAGTGCTCAAACCAGTTTAAGGAATGTAATCTGTAAAACAATATCATAATGACAATGGTGATGATTATGTGTCCTCCTCCTTTAATAATAATACAGTAATAATAATAATATCCCACTCTTTCTTAATATAAAGAGATTTTAGAAATTTTAATTAAAAAAATTTCACTTTAAAGTAAAACAGAAATGTAATAAACATACATGATAAAAAAAATCAATGAAGTTGATCATACTCCAAAGAAAGATGCGATTTGAAAACATTTAATTAATTTATTTCTGAAAACGTTATTTAATTAATTTATTTTTTAAATAAACAGTAATCAGTTATTCAAAATAAATTTGTATAGCCAACGTACAAACAAAATAACCATTCAGGCCATTTATAAACAAAACTCTACAAAATATTGATGCACTCAGCACATCTATGTTAATGGCTATATCAGTTTCATTGGAAAAAATGGAAAATCGCTTTAGCTTACGGAAGACTGATTTCAATCGAATTCTTGTCATGCAGATGCTTTCAGCACTAGGTTTTCAAGGCGCATTCATGCAATTTCTGCAGAACAGATGTGTAAGTAAAAACTATAGGCGTATGATTTCAACTAACCGATTGAGCATGTCTCCAGAGACCCGCCTAGGTGGAGTGTCTGTGTTTTCAAGGGGGTTTTCAACTTTGGACAAGCCACGACACAACCAGTGAACATCAACACTGACAATCCTCACCTAGAAAAAAACATAGAACATTCAGTAATAAGGAAAACAAGTACCACATGAATGATATTAGTTATTTTTTATTTAATATTGGTAAATTAAATATAGGGAATGAAAACATTTATAATAACAATAACAACAATAAATGCTGCACTGAACTATTTTTATTAGCAGTTATATAGTGCTAAACGTATTCTAACATGGAAAACACCTCAGTGGATGTTGCATTTATATTTTACTCACCATATATTAACCATTTTTATACAGTTTGTGTCATGAATGAATTGGGCTATTATTGAATTAGTGTACTACTGCTAAAAATTAACTTGAAAATAGGAGGGGAGCAATATAAAAAGTGTCCCTTAGAAAATCAATTCTACATTACCTCTGTTCCTTCTCTCTTTTTTTCATATTCTTAGATAAAAGATGTATAAAGGTTGCTACTGGGTTTTGTTTGAGGATGCAGTGAGGTTTAAGTACAACCTATGCTTAAGACATATAATCCTAATTGGTGAAAATACACTTTAAAAATAGTAGGGCAACCATGCAGCAAGTCTCTTACATAATAACAATAATAATAATAATAATAATAATAATAATAATAATAATAATAATAATAATAATAATAATAGTAATAATAATAATAATACTGATCTCAAAACATAGTGCTACTTAACATAAATTTAGAATTTTTAAAATTCATATAGTTTTTGTAACACGTAATGTGTGGTTATATTTTAAACAGTCATTAGAATTAGTGCTATAAAAATAACACTAACCTCAATAATATATATGTATATATAATGACTTTCAAAAGTAAAGTTTTTTGTGTTTGCTTTTTAAATAAAGACTAAATGCAGCATGAAATATTTATGAAGGTATAGTTTAATTATTCATTAAAATTATTTGGAAGATTACTCTTCACATTTGTGGTTCCTATTTTTAAAAAAACACCTAAACTTATTTATTTATTTTTAAATTGGAGGTCATACCCGACCTAAGTATCATTAAAATTTTGATGTGAATAAGTTTACGTCTTAGTCACCAATATATCAAATTAGATAACATTTTAATTTTGAACTCTCTCATAAAGAAAAACAAATCACCATTAAAATTTATGTTACTGGATTTGTGAAGGTATAATTTACTGCTCAATGATATTAACAAACTTGTAAAAACAATTTATTAATAACTTATTTTTAACCTGAAATAATTAAACCACAGATGTAAAGTGAACATTTTTGTGCAGACTTAGTAGCGATTATCGATCTTTAGGGTACATGAAATTTATTTGGCACAAATATTAATTATTCATGGCTTATACTAATAAGATCTGAATGTTTTTCAGTTGTTAAAGAGGTGGAAAAAGTCTTATTGATTGTTTAAAAGTTCTATAGGCTAATAAATGGCTAAAGGATGTTTCCATAATTGGTTTTAATAGAGATAGCAGATCATTACACTAGTAGCCTGATTTAGATTTCAAATAACAAATTCGAGTTTATCCGCTAGCCCTGGTTTAGATTTCCAATAACAAATTCCAAGTTTATCTGCTAGCCTGGGTTTAGATTTCCAATAAAAAATCCAAGTTTATCCACTAGCCCTGGTTTAGATTTCCATTAAAAAGTCCAAGTTTATCTGCTAGCCCTGGTTTAGATTTCCTGTAAAAAGTCTTAGTTTATCTGCTAGCCCTGGTTAAGATTTCCATTAAAAAATCCAAGTTTATCTGTTAGCCCGGGTTTAGATTTCCAAAAAATAATCCAAGTTTATCTGCTAGCCCTGGTTTAGATTTCCTGTAAAAAATTCCAAGTTTATCTGCTAGCCTGGGTTTAGATTTCCAATAACAAAAGTTTATCTGCTAGCCCTGGTTTAGATTTCCATTAAAAGGTCCAAGTTTATCTGCTAGCCCTGGTTTAGATATCCATTAAAAATCCAAGTTTATCTGCTAGCCCGGGTATAGATTTCCAAAAAATAATCCAAGTTTATCTGCTAGCCCTGTTTAGATATCCATTAAAAAAAATCCAAGTTTATCTGCTAGATCTACTTACAACATATATACACATATGGCTGTGCAAAAACGCTGAATCTATTTCTTTTGTTAGTAATTAAGGTTGTGTTTTCTCCTTTTTGGGACCATATTCTATGGTTTATATTGCCTTCTGCTCACTTGAGTTTTAATTTTTATTCTTTAAAGTTTTCTGTATACCAGTGAAATAAGATGTCCCAACCATTCCTTTGTATTTTGTTGTATTGGATTTCTTTTTTGGATATTATTTTGTTTCGTGTTTCTGAGAGTCACGTTATAGTCAATATATTTTGGCTATTTCTCAGAGTAAACAATTCTGGTCATATTGGTTATTGGAAAAAGTGTGAGTGGTTTATGGTTGCCATTGGTACTTAACTAATATGTTAATAACTGCCAAGTTCTTTGGGTAGGTGCTAGGTTTGGTTTGTAGATGCTAGATGTACTGTTTGGAACTCAGAGGTTGTGTAAAATTCCTTCTATCACTCTATGTGCTGTGGTCTAGGCAGCTAAGATAGGTACCCAGAATGTCTTGCTTAAACTAATTGATAGCAAGCAAGAACATAAAATGAAATCTTTGGACTGCATACTTATTAAACTTACATACTTCTTGTTTTCCAATTGCAAATTGGTGTATGAACCTTACATGATAGCAAGGAAGGAAATATAAAATAGAATTAAAACCTTTGCTTTCATGATTATTAAACTGATGTTTTTCCTTGTATTCAGATTGTGAATAGTTGCATCTGATAAATTGAAATTTTCAGTATTGCACTTGCTATGATGAATTTTTTATTTGTAATAAATGTTTTAATACAGCATAGCTGTCTGAATTAAAACTGTCTGCACTGGTTGAGCATACTGAAAACTGGTTTATTTACCAAACTTAAAACTAATAACACCATTAGCAGGTAGCTTATTATTATTTTTATTATTTTTGTTGGTGTTTCCAAATTCCTATTTAAGATTTCTATAATAGTTTCAAGTATCATATGGAATGGGGTTTCTTTGTTAATCTGGCCTGACTTGCATGAGAATGCTGGTTCATTTAAATAGGAGACTGGTGTATCCATCTTTTTTAAAACATTTTTGTTTTTAAAATGCCTTTTTATGCTGCCACAATTATGAACCATCATAAACAGGAGGACATGATTGGTCGAAGATCACTTATTAATTAGTGAAAAACTGAGATATTTTCATGATCTTGTTTCTGATCCTACAATGACCATTGCAAAAATGTGTTGAATGTATCATTCAGTTACTGAGCGTAGAGAAGACTGAACTTAAAGCAGTAGTTCTTATGAAGCTAGTTTACTTACAGGCTGAAGTGACATTCTGTAGCAGTTAGTGTGATTGTGATTTGGTGTAGAAATGTTTTAATTGCAAAATATGATTCTTTAGCAAGCCAAATATTTGCTGATTCACAAATGTTGATTTGCTAGATTAGAAATAATACCAAGTTGTTTTTCAGCTTTTTAAAATACTGCCATCTTTGTAAATGCAAAAAATGTGTATAATATGAAACATACTGATTCATTTAGTCTGCATAAGTATGGATCCATTTAACATTATGAAATATTTTTCTATAACTCATTAGGTGTTTTTGAGAACCATTATAAATCGCAAATTGTGAAAAGTTTATTCATAACATGATACGGAAATCTTATTCACTTATCATGCCAGCATATACTGAATTTTATTATTCATATTTTTTTCTGCTATGATCAGGAGTCCGATTTATAAAATGTCTCAAAATATCATCAGATAAGACTATTAAATATATTTTCACTCCCAGGTTTCCTGTTGTCTATATTCAATGTTCGTATCTGTAGCTGTGTGATACTTTTAGTATGTCATAATCAGATCCTAAAGGCATCTATTGTTGCGTCCTTTGGTATTAAAAATATTATAGCCATTTTATTTCTGTTAGCTAAGGTAAAATTTGATATAAAAAAAATTATGGCTTATTTCATAATTTTAATTTTTTGAAATAACTTTTGACATACATTAACAATTGTTTGATACCTTTCTAAATGACAACCAATTAGTAAAACAAATTAATATGTTTAAAAATGATCAGCCATAGGTATTCATTATTTTTCTTCTATTTAAAAAATAAATAAAATTGAAATGCATTAAAAATATATATTAAATTTAAATCATTTCATACCATGACATTAATTTTTAATAAATACACTGTTGTATTTTTTAATATTTTGTAAAATAATATAAATATAGATTAATTTTTAGCAATTGTTTTTCATATATTTATGAATATAATTTTAATGGCAAATAAGGATCTAAACTGGAGTTATAATTACTTGTTTCTTGGTGATGATTTGAAATGTCATGAAATAGGTAAATCTGTTAATTCTTATGGAGAGTAGCATTTGTGATATTGTCCAATCAAGAAGTAGAATGAAAGAGTGTACCTTGTTATTGCTTTATATAGAGAGAATGAAATAAAGGAATATTTGTAATTCAACACTTTTGTTTGTCGTTATTCACAGTGATTGTTACAGACTTGTTTCTTCACAACTTCTTCACTTTGAAGAACATTGGAATCTTTATTGAGAATTGACAACAGTACTTTCTTCATTGATGCTGCTTACCAATCCACAGAATATATTTACACATTTGTCACATTCAAGAGATTTTTTTTCTCTCAAAGTGTTCCTATATGAGCTTATGGAATTTTATCTGCTATGCCTGCTTTGGATGTGGTTGTTTGAGGGTAGAATGGTTGGGATGGGTGGGACTTGAATATAAAATTGACTACATACTTCATCTAACAACTGTAAAAAACCTTAATAGTTTTATTATTAATAATGTATCTTTCTGTAGATCTTTTATATAAAAATGTATTATTATTATTATTATTATTATTATTATTATTATTATTATTATTATTATTATTATTATTATTATTAT
>JAUTBW010167893.1:10000-12621 GCA_032361425.1 Peltospira smaragdina | reverse complement strand
GGAGAACAACAACAGCACATGGCTGCACTGATGATCAGCTCACAATTATATACACAATATGAATGTACTACTATACAACTGTACGAAGCTCGCAATACAAGTGTACGCACCTTGGTGGTGTTGACCGGAGAACAACAACAGCACATGGCTGCACTGATGATCAGCTCACAATTATATACACAATATGAATGTACTACTATACAGCTGTACGAAGCTCGCAATACAAGTGTACGCACCTCGGTGACGTTGACCGGAGAACAACAACAGCACATGGCTGCACTGATGATCAGCTCACAATTATATACACAATACGAATGTACTACTATACAGCTGTACGAAGCTTGCAATACAAGTGTACGCACCTTGGTGACGTTGACCGGAGAACAACAACAGCACATGGCTGCACTGATGATCAGCTCACAATTATATACACAATATGAATATACTACTATACAACTGTACGAAGCTCGCAATACAAGTGTACGCACCTTGGTGGTGTTGACCGGAGAACAACAGCAGCACATGGCTGCACTGACGGTAGCGATGATCAGCTCAGAGAGCGCCAGGAACCCAACACAGAGAGAAACCAGCCAACGGAAATCTGAGTTTCCCAGGCTCTGTCTCTAGTGGTGATAATGATAATTATAATATTGATAAATACAACAACAACAATGATGATGATGATAATGATGATGATGATGATGACGAAAACAACAAATCAACGATAATGATGATGATGATGATGATAACAGTAATGATGATGATGATAATAATAATAATAATGGTGATGATCATGATGATATTAATAATAATAGTAATGATTATGATGATGATGATGATGATAATAATGATAATAATAATAATAATAATAATAATAATAATAATAATAATAATAATAAATAAAATAATATTAATAATAATAATAATAATGATGATGATGATGATGATGATGATGATGATGATATTAATAATAATAATAATAATAATAATAATAATGATGATGATGATGATGATGATGATGATGATGATGATGATAATGATGATGATGATGATAATGATGATGATGATGATGATGATGATGATGCTCAACACAAGTCTATTAATGGCTCTATGAACACTGAAAACATTTCACTTATAAAGGTTTCTAGTGGCTCACTGACAGGATCAGTCCTAGATCAGCCGCGTGTCAAGCGAGCATGATCACCACCCGGCTGTCGAGGTGCCTGTGAGGGTTTAGTGTCAGGCCAGCCTGTCCTGTCCAGTCTATCATCTATGCAGTGTCAGGTTTCCTCCTCACTGTCCACTCCACCCTGTGTTTGTCTGAGACAGGTAGGCCACCGGTAGGTGGAGGATTAACTCTGTTCCGCGGGGTAGGGTTTCCAGTGTTTGATCAGTACGGCCAGGCCAGGTCACATGATACGTGTATGATCATCATACAGTACCATGGGACAATACAGACAGTGAGGACTTGCTTGAGCGTTATTTGTTAATGGGTTTAGTAAGACGGGCTAATGTTTTATGATAATAATATTAATACTAGTTGTATTGCTCCAATCATTCATCCATCCATCCATCCATCCATCCATCCATCCATCACTCTGTCTACAAGAAAATATAGAATTATAATTGTTTAACATTTATAGATAAAGCACTTCAATAGCTAGTGGTTCATTTTCAGGTTGTTTTTGGACGTTAAAGTGTGTGTTATCAAATTGAACACTATGATTTAAAGAGATGTAGGACAGTATTACAGTGTGTGTATTCCTGTCATATTACAGTGTGTGTTTTCCTGTCGTATTACAGTGTGTGTATTCCTGAGTGTGTGTATTCCTGTCGTATTACAGTGTGTGTATTCCTGACGTATTACAGTGTGTGTATTCCTGTCGTATTACAGTGTGTGTATTCCTGTCGTATTACAGTGTGTGTATTCCTGTCATGTGGTGGCTGGCTGGTGTTAACAGGTGTGTGA
Organism: Peltospira smaragdina; assembly: GCA_032361425.1. Taxonomy (NCBI): domain Eukaryota; kingdom Metazoa; phylum Mollusca; class Gastropoda; order Neomphalida; family Peltospiridae; genus Peltospira; species Peltospira smaragdina. The sequence goes on along the minus strand of JAUTBW010167893.1, from coordinate 10,652 downwards.
GTCTGAAGACAGACTGTCCGCAGTGAACACTTCAATCAGTCTCAGCCATGTTGACACTCGGTGTCTATCGTGTGTGAATCCCTCCTCAGCTTAGCGAGCTCCGACTCTGTGTGACTGGCCTGCCAATGACGGGTGGATGAGATCTGCATGTACACGTGTACTGGGCTCTAGGTCTGTGTGTTGACACAGGAACACAAGATGCTGTTGATCTAGGTGTAGATTGTCTGACTGTTTGATTTACTTTGTTTCGAGCCGGACACAGAGCTGTTTCTTAACCTAGTCGGTGCTGCCCTCTAACAAAATATAATTACATGATGAGTTTCGAAAAACTGAAAACTTGAAAAAAGTGTTTATAAAAACAAATGAAAAATAATAATTGACATTGCTATGACAAATAAACAATCTCAGCCTGCTGATTGGTCAAACATGGTAAGCACCTTCGCTCATAGTGTGATGGGTCGTCAGATCGATCCTACATGGCAAACCTGTTGGGCTATTTCTCGCTCCAGCCAGTGCCCCATGACTGATGTATCAAAGGCCATAGTATGTGCTATCCTGTCTGTGGGATGGTGCATATAAAAGACCCCTTGCTGGTGATCGGAAAGAGTAGACCATGAAGTGGCGGCAGCAGATTTCCTTCCTTACTATCAAA
>JAUTBW010167893.1:0-5000 GCA_032361425.1 Peltospira smaragdina | reverse complement strand
GAAAGCATTGTTATAATAAGCACTTCATTCTTTTTCTATTTTCTTTTATCTTGCAATAACATATCAATCCAGTCTTGTCTTTCTCTTGATAAAATATCTACAAGTGGTGAAATATACATGACATACAACCCAGTTGGAAACTATTGGCTTCTTTACCAACTAGTGAAAAACATGATAAAAAATAGCATTTCTGTCTTCCTCCGATTACATCACCCTGTCTTCCTGCTTGTGAAGGAAACTCCAATGTGTTATTCATTTGGTCAGACAACTTTTAGCTGGATGTATTTTGTCTGCGTTCTTGTGGATTTAGCCCAGCAGGAATTCACAGAATGTATACAGTGTGTCTGAAAGCTGCCTGCAAATGTGTATATTGTGCTTAAATTTGTTTTTATTCTCAATGACTTAATGTTGAAAAAGAATCACTGGGAAATGCCAGAGTTTTGAAAAGTCTTTGCAGATTATGTTTTCACTTGGTGGTGATAACAGAACAGGATTTTGCTCAGTCTTTAGTATTGTTAACCGAGGTGGGAGTGGGACTTAGCTGAATAGTACAGCAGCACTTATGGTGTATTTGGTCATAGGACCAATCCCACCTAGCAAACCCTATGAGTTTTTTTTTTTGTGTTCCAACCAGTGCTCCACTACTGGTATACCAAAGTCCATGATATGTATTATCCTATCTGGTATGGTGCATATAATATATACCTTGCCACTGCTCAGAAAGAGTAGCCCATACATCAGTAGGTTTCTTTTCCAGTTACTGTGGTCCTTAATCATATGCTGAAAGTCATATCACAATAATTAGAATGTGTTGAATGAGGTCTTAAATAAAACATTTCCTATCATAGGACTGAGAGAGATATCTTGTTACTAATGACATAATAGGCCAGATGACTTATAAGACTACCAAAAGATTGACAATACATTTAAGCTTTTATACACAATAATTAATAAATCAATATGCTATAGAGGTATCATTAAACTTTAACTGAGAGACAGTTATTTTATCACTATAAATAATTCTTCAGGCAAACATTTAAATAAACTACATTCTCAAAATAATGATCAGAATAATGTCATAATTCTATTAAAACAACAACTGAAAATAACAAGGCATAATGCTGTCAAAATAATGATCCACTTATGTCATAATACTAAAATAGCATGACATAACAATATCAAAATAATGATAGAAAACATTAGATAGGGCTATCATTATTTTCTAGTATCATCTTATTTACTAAAATGTTCACACATATTCAGTTAACAATGCTAACATCATGTAATTTTTCATAATTGCCAACCATTTGTCAATCCCAATGGAGAATTTTCTCCCAATCAATATGAGTCCTGAATGATGGGTTCCGGTATATACAGTAATAGAAGAGTCATTCCCTGTAAATTGGAGCCTAATGTTGCTTACACTCGTCAATCAATGCGTTTCCACACACGTGTGATCTAGAAATGGATCACGTGCTGGAGCTGTGTGTATTAATGTGAAGAATAAGCATTGCGAATCAGACAAAATCCATTACGAATTAGACATAGCCATCAAAAGAAATGTTGATCCTTGTCATTATTTGTCTGTGCTATTTGAAAAGTGTAAAGTGTTCAAATAGATAACTAATAATTGTCAATAACATATGCTATACTGGTGTCCAAGCTCTTATAACCATGCACCGTGCATGCACGCACTCACCCACACGCACACACACACACACACACACACACACGACAGAAAGATCCTTGTAGAATAATTAAACTGGCTGGCAGTAATGCTTATAGTATGTGATCTTTTTGTTGTTGTTTGTTTGTTGTAGTATTTTTGGGGTTTTTTGTTGTTGTTTTTGTTTTTGTTTTTTAAAGGTAATTCTTATTAATTTAAATATGAGTCCAACACAATGGTTATATCATTTAAATAATATTTAAAACAATGACAACAGCAGCTGCAACAGCAACAACAATAATAAACAGCAAAAACAAGAAAATGCTATTATTCACTGACAGGGAGTTATCCTTGATTTACTACACATCATACAGACACGGGGCTACCAAGTCAGTATCTATATAAAAATACGACAGAAGCATCATTTTGAATAATTCAAGTGGCAGTAAGCGTACTGAAGTTGAAGCAGCAAATGAAATCAAGTGTATGATCTTCTTGTTTGTATCTTCAATTGCTCTAGGGCTCATATCTTCAGCTACCCTAGAGCAATTGAAGATGTATATGTTTCAAGGAACATTTGAGTGTATTTTTCAAGACATATTCAGCAGATTTGTATAACTTTAGTACTGCATATTTAAAAAGCCTCCATTTTAAGTGGTCATATGCAAAAATGCATACAACCATTTGGTTAATTGTTAGTAAAGATTACCCTTTGGTTAATTATTAGTAGAAATTAGTGAGTTTGTTAGTTACAGAAAAGAAGGTGCAATGGCTTTACATATACATCAACACAATGAGTCCTTAAGAAATAGTTCACTCTGAGTGACATTGGGTACAAAGATGCTAACCAGTAACTGGTACATCAACTACCATGGCATTCACTAGAGAAAGTGCACATAAGATATATCTTGTTACTTAAAAAAAATATTTTTAATTACCAGATTTCTTATAAGACTTCTTATATCTACCAGCCTTTTGAGACTGGTGGCTTTGAGTAAAGCAGTATTTTTAGGGTATACAAAATATCCACTGGGCTGTGGAAGAGCTTAATATAGCCAAATTAGATTTTTGGCTGAACCAAATGCAATATCACACAATCCCATTAAACATGACTACTTAGCAAATTAGCTTAAATGTATTACACAATAAATTCTGTAACCACTCTGTCAGTTGGATTCTGTTATTTATCACCAAATGTTTTTGTTTTTTTCTTCTTTTTTTTCTTCAGACACAATAAAACGAGTTAACAGCTATGCCAAGCTGCAACAGACCTCTATTCAAATTGCAACAGGTCATGTTCAACAACACAAGAACTGTGAGTCATATTACTCATAACCATGAAAAACCACTCTGCTGATCGCTGGTTGCATTCTTGCGATGAAAGCAACACCTCAGCTGTTTCACCCTAGACAACAATTGCTTCCACAAGATCTGGCATCATGCATTCACACACACGCATACAATATGGGTTTGATGATGGAGAAACTAATTTAAGAGCAAAAGAAGAAAAAAGAAAGAAAAAACTAGCTGTTGAAGCTGTCGATTCTGTTTTCCTTCCACGACTCTGATTAGATTGGTTTTGTGACCGGAAGAAACTCACATGATTCATAACATGGTTAATGTTTCTCCTTCTCATCACATTTAATCACCAATATCATTACTGCCAGAATCAGGACATGAAAGCTTGTGAACTAAGCCTGACCCATTTTCTATACACATATCGGATAAAGAAATGTTATCCCTTTAAGCTAAACAACAGAAAAATTCATTGTAGATTCCTCCTTGCCCTCATTTTATAAAATAATTTTTTTGTTATTTATATATTTTTTTTATTACTGCTTATGTTTATATATATATATATATATATATATATATATATATATATATATATATATACACACACACACACACACACACACACACAACATTATATATACATGTTAATGTACAGAATAATCGTGGAGGGGCAAATTTTTATGGGTATATAAAATGTGATATACCAGCACCCCAGCAATAAAACGTTTTAAAATACCAACTCAGTACACAGGGTATACGGATAATATCGTTTGGAAGTCAAATAAGGTCTTGCAAATTTCTGTACCTTTAGTGTTAGACTGGAGAAACGAAAATGTTTACTCACAATAAAAACTGGCAGGAAAAAAAGGGGGTGGTGAGCCCCGCCTAGCCCCCACCCCCTGTACCTACGGGCCTGGTTTAATATGCCGACTTGTATGATTTTGCTCATACACGTCACTTATGGACATTAAATGGATTAAAACAAACATATACATAATATTTTTATGAAATTACCTGTAAAATAATTAGCAATAACAAAATGATATTAACATCTGATTTGCTGTATATAATAGTTTTGCGAGATTATAAAGTTCCCTGTTGTTCTCCGATATTGATAACGGTTCAAGTTTGAAAACACTCGGGCGTTTATAGTAATCTGTGTGAATGAATTGCAGTCTGAGCTAGTTATGTACTGGGCACTGGAGGATAAAATGATACCCTTCTTCTATTTCATTCTGATTACAAACTGTACATTTTCGCTCTGATCTGACAAATTCTATATTTAGTCTACGAGTACAAGTTTCTTTTAAATATTGAATATCAGTCGGTTTCCTAACATAATTGTGTAATGTGAACTGGTATAACTAGTGTTTATAGATACCATCACCTCCCCTTTGGAATTACTACGATTCTACTGTAATATTGTTGCTTGAATGTATCGCACATTCTTTCTTTAATTGCATTGTAAACAATTCATTCTTGTCCATATTCAATAACCAACCATCTTCCGTCTGTTCAGTTTCTGTATAGGCCTATATAGCTGTTACGCGTAGAATTATTGGTGTTACGCTGTTTTATCCAGTATTTGAAAATCTGTAATTTCCTTTTAATATGCATAGGGAATCGCCCTAATTCTTAATAAATAAAATTATGAGATTTATTATTATTTTTTTTTTTTTAATTATTATTATTATTTTTTATTTATTTTTTTATTATTATTATTTTTTTTATTTTTTTTTTATTTTTTTTTTTTTTTTCGAACACCTAATAACTGTTAACAAAACTGCATCTGAAGATTATAAATATCCTTACCAGGATGAAAACCCCATAATTCAGACATATTACTCAGAATACTATTCGCATAAGTAACAGTAACCGTTTCAGTATTGAAGATGTTATCACGGCATACGTTTGGGATTAAATATAAAGCTTTTCGACCTCTCTTTTGTGTACGGTTAAATTTCCCATTAAAAAAACAACAACAAAAAAAAAAAAAAAAAAAAAAAAAAAAAAAAAAAAAAAAAAAAAAAAAAAAAAA
>JAUTBW010167782.1:0-12626 GCA_032361425.1 Peltospira smaragdina | reverse complement strand
GGTTTCAACAGCGTTATCGTGTTTAATCGAGCTACTCTGATCGACGACGAGAAGAGGGTTTTAAGCCCTTACCATTTCCACATTCTTCTTGAAAAATCTCTACTATACCTACCATTTTTTTATGAAAGTAGTGCAAGATGTAACAGATATGCAGTGCTGCAAAAGGAGTTCTGTGAGAATGACTGGTGCTTGTTGACAAGTCAGGCTGTAGGATTTAAAATTTCATAGGAAACACCTTTTTGATTCCATGCACTGAAATCATGGGAACACATCAGATACATTTATTTTTCCTACATACACGACCTTGGCCACAACCGAACACGATTTAAATAGATTTAAGCAATCGGCAACAAGATTATGGTCAGTGCTATGTGCTCGGTGATGGTTGAGTGTGGTCTTATGACTATCGTGTAGGTGCTTAGGTCGTGCTCGAAATTGTTCACCGTATGACTTTCGAATGACAATCGTATGACAGTCGTATACTTAAGTTAATACATATTTTCTGCGATGTTCCACGATCTTAAGGTCCAGCTTGATTGTGTTGAAGCCCTGATTTAGTGATTAAGGTCATGTATGTAGGAAAGTAGGTCGATACATTAGTTTGTTGAAAGGTCATACCCGGTATTCACTTGTCTCTTTGGGTGTCTCGATAGCCTAGTGATGAAAGTGGAATAGGCATCAGCAAATATTTCCCCCGCTTTTTCTATTATAATAGGTTTTAACTTACTTGTATTTGTATGATTGTATGGAGGTATAAATTTTTGGATAACCCATGTTTTGTAATTGCGTCTTTATTTTTTGTAATCTTCTATTTATTAATTTATTAATTTATTAATTTATTTATTTATTTATTTATTTATTTATTTATTTATTTATTTATTTATTTATTTTTGACATAAAGCAAATTCAACTTAACAATTTTTATTTACAAAATAGCGATCGACGAAGAAGAATATTTACAAAATAGATAAATTTAACATTCAAAGTATATACAGTATTATCTTCTTATTACTTTCTAAAACCAATAAAATGTTAATAGTATTGTGATTATTTAGGCATAGTGTTATAATAAATTGATTACAAGATATGTATGTACCTATAATAAATTATTAGTAAATATATAACAGAAATGGTGTATATTATATCCTGTATGCTTCATCTAATCTGTTTATTAGGAATTTATACGCATTTCGTTTATTTGGAATTCCGGAAAACATTTTTCGCACCTGTTGACGTAATTTGCTTTGATTTGTTAACAGGACGTGTCATTACAGGTATGAATATTTTCTGACTGCATTTCATGTGCATCCATCTGATGTCATGTAACTATTATTAGATAAGATATCTAAATTCAACGCGTACACCTTTTTAATTAAGGTGAAACACACCTTGACACAGTGTGTTTAGTGACCTGAAAAGTGGTGGTATGCTGGGAACGTGTTGTCATGCGCAGACTGGACCGATCGTTTTCGGAAAGCACTGGAACCTGAAGTTGCATATTTATCTGCAGTTTTCGTAATTTATAAGCGTTCCTGCTGTGTTGCTTAGCGCATTTTGTAAGGTAATGTTGAGTATATCCATTCCGGTAAAAGACGCCTGTTTGTAAATAGTGCACCAAGCGTCCTGACCTAAATTGATTTGAATTTGTTTATGGCGGCCGCCATGTTATCGAGTTGTGTAGTTTATTTGCCGTCTCACCGCTAAGATTTAAGTTTTGTAGCAAAGTATATATTTTTTATAGCTAGTAATTATTAATAATATTTATAAAATTTTGGTAATTTTTATACTAGTGATCGTGCATGATATCAAGGATTTCGTAATCGTGTTGTTTCGGCGAACAAGTCGAGTAGGTCGTGTGCTTGCGACACAGTAAGGTGCGCGTCATTTGCTTCCGACATTAAGGTGGACGCGATAACACACAGGTAAAAACCACCTTGTGGTACAACGACTAGTTGTGTACCGTACATTAAAAACATTCAGTGGTGAATGAATTAATTACATATTATTTAAATGTGTGTGCAGTTACGATCTGATTGCATTTTTAATCCGTTAATTATTAGAAATACAAAACTTCAGATTGTGTCAGTGTTACTGTCACTCACTGTCACGACTGTGTAAAATGGCCTATTCCACCTTGTCCAACTTTATATCAGTTTATGCACCCACAATTTAATTTGAATTAAACCATATAGTTAAATAACAAGTATTCCAATATCCTGTGATATTATATTTTTAGAATTATGATACAGGTATTATTTTTAATTACATTTCAGAGGGAATCAGATTATGGAAAAACTTTCTTGGTACTATCAATCAAACACTAAAACTAACCCAAACCTAACTGTATTTGAACATTACATTGTAATAATTTCATGTATCACTATCAGTGTATTTACTGACTCAACACATCCTATTTATGGTCATATTATGGCATCAGCCACATACTGTAGATTAGGGGTGTGACGTTACGGCAGGGTCACAAATCAATACGTTTCACAGGATACGATCATTATCGCAATATTAAATTTAATATAATGTTACGCAGTTTGAAATGAAAATAAAGCAACTCGAAGTTGTGAATATGCAATTTTTTATCAAGCAGTGAATGATTAAAATGTTATCTTATTGTTATTTTTAATATATTTTTTCAATTAATTAACATTAAAGTGTTAAGTTTTTGTTCTCTCTAATAAGCATTAATTCATGAAAACAGTAACCACATACAGAATAGCGTTAGTCATATTAGATAGCTCCTTATATGGTCAATGTCATGCTACCACAGTTATTAATGAAAGAAACCAGTGGAATTAAAGTCACTCTGTTGGGAATTGTATTTACACATTTAGAAGTTTTGTTTAGTCCACTGACGCATTCATTTTGCTACTCTCGGTATCTAGGTCAAGCACTAATATAGGATCACTGTGTATCAGTGAAAACTAGACCCTTAAGACATGTATGCATAAGGCATAATATAAGCGTAGTAGGATAATATTTATTACATATATGTCACAAATTTGTAGTGAATGTGTCCATCAAAGGTCGTATTAGATCTGTAATAGAATAATAACTTCTAAACATGTTTTTTACTTTAACTGAAAAAAGTCGATACAACATTTTTAAAGAGTCGATACATTGATACATGTATCGATAATCATATGGCCAGAAATATCGCAATATATCGATAAATCGATTTATCATAACATCCCTACTGTAGATCAATAAAGTTTTGCGAGAAACAAAGTACTGTGAAAAAACTGTTGAACTAACTATAACAATACTTTATTTTCGCAGTAATATGATTACTAAAATAAAAATCTAGAAAAATAATTATGAAGAAATATAGATAGACTATAGAGTAAATGGTGTCTTTTTGGTGCACTGAATGTTGGCTTTCTATTTAAGCTAAAACAACGCATGGTCTGAGCTGTCACTTTACTGTTTGGATTGAATTGTGGATTAAAACAGCAAGGAATTGACATTGTGATTTTACCAATACACTTCTGGAAGTAGACGTCGCAATACTTTGTACACGCAGTTAATGCTACGGTTGATTGATCACAATGTTTTCATAATGCCAAACATAATTGATTTACAGCAGTTAAGGACCATTTTGATAAACGGAAACCAGTTGTTACTCTTCCCAGTAAGCAGCAAATCATCTTTTATATCCACCATCCCACATCGGATAGCACATACCACAGCCTTTGTTACACCAGTTGTAGAATGTTGGCTGGAACGACATTTAGTACACAGAGGCACCTATATAGCCCAGTGTTGAAAGTACCTGCCTGAGTCATAGACAATCAGAGATTGATCTGTGTCAGTGAGACGCTAAGGATTTTTATAAATATGTGTTTCGATACCAATACAACTGTTAACCAAAATATGTTCAGTGCATCATATAAAAATAAATGGATATAATTATGGTTTGAGTCAGATATTTCTCGTGACCAAATGGGCATGATGTACATATTTTATTGTACCAGTTTGGCATGTTTGTTTGTAAAATAGTACACCATTTGTCACGCAATTTCCATTAGTGTTCCAGTATTGTACAACATCAGTTCATTACAGTGATAAACTGAACCCATGACCAGTACATGAACCTGAAAGTTGAAACAATAATAATGTAATTAATGTTACATTGGATTCATTATTGATACTCAAATCACTATCTGTAACCACCACTGCTGGTGCATTCAGTACTGAGGTATTAAATGGCAGTAATAACCATGTTTTATATGATCATTAGTTAATTGTTTTGAGCATGCACCATTGACATCAATAACACTACTTTCACTGGATCGTTTAGTCTTGTGCATGGAATTAAATCCAGAATTTCATCAAACATTTTGTACAGTATCATGCCAGAATTAGTTATCAAGATATCACTATGCAATACATACAGTAATTGCTCATTACATTTTAAATATCTATATTTTGAAAACATTCTTTAGTCACATTGTATTAAAAAATAGGTAGATTCTGTCCACACCCATCCTGGTGTTCATTCTGCCTCTGTATCAGTACCCTCTGAATACCTGGTTGGACTGGCTTCAATGGGGTAGTGGTCTAACCGTGGGTCTGAAATAAAAGGCTTGTAGGTGCTGGGTTCATAACCCGGTACCAGCTCCCACCTAGAGCGAGTTTCCAACAACTCAATGGGTAGGTGTACAGCTTAAAACTTAAAAGACCAGTAGACAGAGGTATGTGATGGGATTTATTTCATTCAGACTAATTTACAGCACACATGTTAAATTTAATTTTGTATGAGAGAAAGAAAGAAAGAAGGAGGGGGCAAGTATCAGCAGTGCATATAGTAATTTTAAATTTTTTATGTTTAGGACAAGGACCAGAGTCCCAGTAAGACGATGGCGGACTCAAAGAAGTCGCCGAAGAAAGCGCAGACACGGCCGGCCAACACTATCTCGTGTTCCGTGGTGCTGCTCGACGGGGAGAACCTGGAGGTGCAGATAGAGGTGGGTGTTGTTGTGGTAACACTGACAGGGAGGTGCAGATAGAGGTGGGTTTTGTCATGGTGACAGTGACATGGAGGTGCAGATAGAAGTGGGTGTTGTCATGGTAACACTGGCAGGGAGGTGCAGATAGAAGTGGGTGTTGTCATGGTAACACTGGCAGGGAGAACCTTACGGTTTCAGATAAAGGTGGATTTTGTCTCACTCATTAGTTATTCTAGTGTCTGTATAGTAAAAAGTTTCAACAGATTTACCGTATGATAATCTCACATTTTTGTGATGTTGTCAGCAGCTGTTACAAGCCATGTCTGACTTTTGACTTGTTCAATCAATACCGTCTAGCATTCCATCCTCATAACATAGATTACTGGATTAGACACTGATGTATGAATAGCAACAGAAATAACTGATTTAGAATGACATATATGGCCTGTTAAATTGACAGAATGCGAAGTGTTCAGGTTTGCATAGTAAAATGTATTTGCAAAATCATACATGTCTGCTCATGATACACTTGTAGCAATGATTGGCAGTTAGAAGTGTGCGTTTTGTAAAAATGCACATATGGATAGAATAAATGTATTTTATTAATGCTTGTATATTCATTTCATAAATTCCAGTACTATGATATATAGTTGCTATTCAATTCTTCATACAAAAGGAAAAACTGATAGTCAAATTTCATCCTGAATATCATTTTGTTAGTAAAGTTACTTTTAACTTTTTTAATTTATGTACTGGTAATAAAATTATAAATAATAGTTTGTATTATTTTATATAAATAAGGTGGCCTATAAAAATTGTTACAATAAATTATTGGCCAAATAGAGCCATTACATGTCAGTATTTAGGTCATTCAGTTGGGAACTTGTTAACATTTGGCAACCTGGCAACTGGCTGGGACTGAGCCCGTTTGTGCTGTAAACACTTAGCTGTTTGGTGTTAAAATTTGTTTACTTGTTTTATTATGTTTAATATCAATATTAATACTTTATGTTGAATGGCGATTAATAATTTTCAGTTGGTTAGTAGATTTTTTTCATTCAGTAAATTCAATTATTGGCGAGTAACTTTAACCCTTTAAGTGCTTATCATGACTAGTCATGGTGAACATACTGGTCAATTTGTTTTTCACAACTGTTGGTATCTGTAATGCCCTTTTTCATGTTTTAGTATCAAGTTCTATAATTAAAAAACAAGTTGTTGGATGTGCATATTTTTTGTAGTTATTTAACTTTATAACGTATGTTTGACAAACGGAACAACCATCAATAACACAAGCAGATAATGGTCAGATATAAAGCTATTTTGATACGTTTACTGAATACATAACCACACCCACCCTGCGTGTTTGAGTAATGTGTTTGTGAAATGTGATATAAACACCCAGTATTTATATATGTATTAAATATTGTATTATGCATGAAAGTGGTAGATTTATAATGCAATACGGTCTTTGTTCTGTGTGAAATGAAGGCTGTTTAGTTGGTGTTTGACACTGGATTAGTCAAAACACAGCACTGAATGATTCCATTATGAAAACAAACTGCCATGAAGACCTGATTATACTTTTATTTATAGTCCATTGGAAGCAGACAGCCCGGTCTGCTCTGCATGCAAATCAATATTGCTGTTTTACAAACTTGATAGTCCATAAGGACACATGGGGTAACACCATTAACCTGTTTCATGATAAACAAATGCCTTTTGGGGTATATAAACTGAATAGGCTATAACAGTTGGCATCCAGATGTCAAGTATTTGTTTTCTAAAATCTAATCAGGAAACTAACACTAGTTTGACATACAGTGGTCTAACCGTTATTTAGGAAAGATATGGTGGGGAATTGGTAGAGATGCTTAAAATTATAGTAAGGAACGGTACGTAAGATTTTCCAGGTAAAAAGATCATGGTATGTGCTAGCCTGTTGATGGGATAGTGCTGCTAATCAGTATTATTAAAAAGAGTAGTCGTCGTTTCTTTTCTCACTATCACAATGGTCCGTAACAATAATTAATGTTTGACACGATATAACCTTAAATAAAACATAGTGAGTGTATCTCTAAATAAAACAGTTCCCTCTCTTTTATGATGACAAGACTTGGGATTAATAACCAGCCTGAAGATTTTCGAAATGATTTTAATGCATTATGTTACAATAATTATGATAAATGTCATTACTAATGACATCTTAATGTAGTTTTATACAGACCTCCGTCATTTAAAGAACTATGTCTAGTTATATATTACTACAAAATCTAATTTTAAGTTCAAATTCAACAAAAAAATTTTTTTTTAATTTACTCGTGAACTGTCGCACATCACTTTTATTGTCAAATGCTTACTCAAACAAAATCCACCATTATCTTGCGAAGCAGACGCTTATGTTTAGAGGAAATCAGTGGCAATGCGCATACTTCATAGTGGAAACCTAATATCGGCCCAGTTTTGAAGTACTATATTTTTTGTAAATTTGACCAAGTGGTGTAGCATATGCAGTGCACTACACGGTGTGGTTTGTACACACTTGATAATTGGATTAACTGTTCTAAGTTATTAAATAATAAAAATATTCTCGACATAGTAATTTATAAGATAATTTTATGATGTAGTGCTATGATAGCTTTAAAAATCTGAGGCCTAGTGGTAGACATGGAGCACCAGCCATTGCTTATGACACATACACTAACTCCTGACATGTGAATGTAATTTTAAACAGATACCAGGTAGCAATGCTTATTCTATGCCCATAGATGTCTAGATTTTGTACTTGTCAGTTAACCATCAAGCCAAATTCATCATAAGTCACATTGTTATCAAACTGATATTGCTAAGAGATGGCGAGGTGAAACAAGCATTTTGAAACATTTTGATTTAAAAGTACCTAATGGCTCACTGACGAAAATCGGTCTTGGATATTCCACGTCTGGCGGCACTTTCAGCTGTAGGCTATCTAAGTGTCAAATTAGTTAATTAGTTGTTACATGAAAAAATTACTTAGGAGGATTTAAGCAGACAGTGATAGTGTGTGGAGAGGCCAGATTGCAGTTACTGTATTTTAAATCTTGTTTTTAAATTTTCAGAAACGTGCCACTGGCCAGGAACTGTTTGACAAAGTCTGCACACACTTGGATTTGCTGGAAAGAGACTATTTCGGCATCACGTACACAGATGATAGAGATCCACCCACAATGAGGGTAAACTCATAGTTACTTCTTATTTTCCTTTGTTATTTTGATATCCGTTTACTGTTATCTGTAGATATCAGAATAAAGAATAACACAAATGACTGGGTTTTTATACACTTTACTAAAACTATATTTTGCATCCTAAATTTGATGTTTAATCAGTTCAGATATTTTAATGAAATCTCTAAACTTTAAAAAATATATTGAAATTAATGTCTCTCATATTATTTGTGATAATGCACAAAACTGTTAAAACTGTATCATAAAAGACAGCCATATGTTGTCTCCAGTTATTAGTTTGAACTGTATATTAAGATGTTTATTCCAGGTTAAACAAATAGATATTTGATAAATATAAATCGCATAAGTTTTCTTCTAGTCGTTGACAACATTAAAACCTGAAATGATGCTACATGAGATATTGGATTACCACTGGATATTACAAACTTCATGGACTAACTGTGCATAAATCTTATTGCCTAGTGTGATAAATATTTGGACGTGTGTATGTTGATGAAGGACTTTTCATGGAGATTCACAGGATTAAAAAACTTAGTGAAGTATGTAAAACATGGATTAATAACTTTTACTGGGAGAATACTCACATGTGGATAAATATTTTGTCTTCATCTACTGTCAAACTGACGATCAACCTTAAACAATTTTGAAAATGTGATGTACATGATCGTGTAATCACGCTATGTGCTTCTTGTTGTTCAACACGTGCCTCGGTGTGGATTACCAGGGATATACTATGGTTACCAGGGACATGCAGTGCATATTACATGTGAGAAGAACTGAAAATTTCATCACCGTATCAGGTGATAGTTATGGTCTGAAGTGATGAACATTGCACCTGAAGTGATGAACCTTGTACAGAATAACAGTTCTAAAATAAATCAAATCATGTTTGCATGTGAAATGAAGATTCTTGGATTACAGGAGGGGTTTTGTGTTCTGTTGGATCCATCTAGAAACATCCATGTCATTTTACATTCTTTACGAAAGGATTAAAATGTTGTTTTTGTTTTCTCGCATCTATAAATCTTTAAAAAATCATGCATGTGAAAATGTATGCTGATATTATATATCTAATTATTTTGTTTTGCAGTATTGGTTAAATCTTGATAAGAAAATTTCTAAACAGAAAAAGAGTGAGTATATATTTTTGGTTTTTTAGTAAGTTTATTTGAGATGTAGTCTGTATGGTATGAGAAGTAGGATATTTGCTAGAAAAACCTAGCGTAGCCAATTGTTCATTCATATAATTTTTACCTAGGTAACTATTGTTTGGTTTATTTAAATTTAATTATGTTTCCATAATCCATGGGTTGTCTGAGACTTTCATTTAAATTTAAAACAACATAAAAAGCCAACAGCAGTGGTTTGTGTATAGTTGTTAAAATATTTCTCGACAGGTTACAAGCCAGAAATGTCTGTCAGTATGTTGTGCATCATGCATGTAAACCTATTCTAAAACATCTGCATACATAATTGTCAAAACTGTTTCAGGGACTATTTTTGTTGGGGACGTGGACGAAGGGTTTTTCTTCGAACAGTTAAATGTTTACTGTGCACATTGATATTTTAGCAGTGTAGTGTTTCCGTTAGTGATCAGTTTCTGTATATATGGCTATCAGACTTTATTTGGGCCAAACTCTTTTCAGTGATATTCTAAGATAAAATAATTCTCAAATTGGTTAGTTTCATGAATTGTTAAAAAAAAAAAAAATAAAAATAATAATAATAATAATAATAATAATAAAAAAATATATATAGCCCATCGGGCATTTGGCATGGGTGAAACTGGTATCCCAGTACTGAAATCTGGTAGCCCCGGGCATCCGTTCACGGGATTTGTCCAACACTGCATTTTACCACATAATTGAAACAGTCATTAATTTTGTGTGAAGTGTTGTGCCCTCGATTAGATTGTTTACAATAAATTAATCACACATGTTGAAACAGTCATGTGATTGTAACAAAAAATTACTGTTTGTCATTGCAGAAGGACCATGGGTGTTTTCTTTCGCATTAAAATTTTACCCTCCAGATCCAACTCAGTTACAAGAAAGTCTGACACGGTAATTTTTTAATATTATTTTATTAGCACCCTTGTGTAGTTAGGAGATAACCATATGTAGTTTTGAGATTTTGGTTAAATCGGGAGAATGTCATTTTTAACCGAAGGTGTTAGCCTGTGGTTAAAAATGCAAACATTTGCAGATCAAATAACTAATATATAAAAAAAAACCTCCATATGGTTATCTCCGTTGTAAACTGAATTGGGTTTTTTGCAGAACCAACTTTATATTTGGTATTTCTTGAAAAGGATACCTAGTTACAATATAACTGTATACTCTTGAACCGCCAACTTTGCCTGTTCTATTTTGAATAACGTCATTAGAAAATGACGTCATTAGCTTTTCAGTGTTTATTTAATATTTCATCCCAGAAATTCAGTGAAATTAACCAATCATTATACAGAACATACATGCTATCAGTTTACGAATATTTGTTAACACTATAGAGTATAGATAGTAAGACTGCCAGTAAAAAATAACAGTAGGCCTATCCTGTAATGTTTTTATTCACTTGGTCAAGAATAATTTTAAACTACCACACTACTGCACCAAATATTAGTGTTCACAGTAATTTTGTAGATCGTGTATATTGTCATTTCATGTACACCTTAAAAACCGTTTTGTAAAATATCTGTTCAGAGAACTGTTTAGTTTATTTTTAGTATTGCATCATGACATATAATCATTTTAACAGATAGCTATACAATTGTAAAGTGTTTGAAGCTAATTGTTATTCAGATTTCAGTAAATAGCAAAAGTTAATCAAATTATTTTAAAATAAATATTTCTGGATAAAGATTGCTTTATTACAATTAATCTCACACTGAATGTTTCATATCTAGTGAAAAACTTTTTTTTAAAACTATATTTACTTAACAGCTGAGGTATTCTTTTCAATGTATTTTTTATATATTTTTTTTATTATTATTCTTTCACAGCTACCTTGTATGCTTACAAATCAGAAGAGACATCCTTGATGGAAGGTAAGAATTTCTAAAGACAAACACCTTAATATTCAAAAGTAAATAGAGGATTCATCACGAGTGTGTGTGTTTTTTTTATGAGGAAAATATCTGAGTGTTAGTTAATCAGTATTTGTCGAGCCTCTGTGGAGACAAATACTGATTAATGTCACATGGTTGATATTTTCCATATTAATTTTTTTTAACACAAGTAGCAAATTCTGTTTATCCTATAACACTTCTAATGTAACATTTTAAATGACTTTTTGGAATACCATGTAAAAAATAATGTCCATATATTTTATATGATATCTCACTGTGAAAAACAGTTTGATGTCATGATTTTAACTGAATCTTACCAGCGTCAGTATTGTGCAGTCTGCAGTAAGTGCTTGTAGTATCTGATTGACTAATTGAAATTATTACTCATTTTCAATAATTAGAAATGTCCAGATTCAAGTATGTAGTGTTAAAGATGAAACTTTTCTGCTTTTTTAAAGAAAATGTGTATTTTGTCTCTGGTGTGTCTCGCGTGTTTTGACAATACAAGTCCTCTGTTAAAAAGATTCTTGTGATAAATTGCCTGAAAATATGTTTTGAGTATTGTGTGACCCTCAAACACTGTAGACAGTCAGTAGTAGGCTTGTTTTGAAGGGATATCATTCCTTTATTTGATTTAACATTTACATAATTTCTATTCACCGGTTTCTAATTGACGTCCAGAAAGTATCTTAAGTACTTTTTTAATTATTACCTGTGTTCCAAACTGCCATGTTAACTTTAATTTTATTGATGTGTTAACTAGGATATGGCTGTATTTCAGACTGGCATTATATCAGTGTGTTAACTGTAATTATGCTGCTGTTTTCAGCAAATAATTTGCTGGGGTTCACAACGCAGTTTGCTAGTCATTCTAGCTCACGTGCCAGTCAATTTCGCACTATGAATCACTGTTACTGTGAAACAAATATTCAGTAAAAAAAATTCACGTGTATCGCAAAACTACCACCATATCTTAAAGCTTAGAATACATTCTAAAAACATGTAGATCATTAATCTCTTGGTGTCCGAAGTTATTCATTGTGCTGTCCATTACTTGTTTGCTCGAGCCTATATGGAAACAGTGAATCAAATTTACGAATGTATTAATCAAATCACAAAATAATTAGCAGCAACTGCTAACCATTATTTTTCCTGTACAAATTATTCCCTGTGTGTTCCTGACTGCCATGTTAACTGTTACTGTGGTTGTGTTTTAACTATTTATGTATTAAATGTATTTCAGACTGCCGTGTTAACTGTGTTTTGTGGTTGTGTTTAAATTACTGGTGTATTAAATATATTTCAGACTGCCATGTTAACTGTGTTACTGTGGTTGTGTTTAAATTACTGATGTATTAAATGTATTTAAGACTG
>JAUTBW010167671.1:0-12631 GCA_032361425.1 Peltospira smaragdina | reverse complement strand
ATTATTATTATTATTATTATTATTATTATTATTATTATTATTATTATTATTATTATTATTATTATTATTATTTAAAGGGAAGTTTCAAGATGTATGCTAAAAGTTGGTGCAATGAAAGAACACACTTTACCGGCTACAACAAGATTTAGTTCTAAGAAAGTCCTCCAGATTCAAAGTTTTGAGAGGCTCTAAAATCTTTACATCTCTTTGGCATTAGTCAGACTATATTCCAGCCAAGTTATTATAAATAAACTATGTTAGGTTCAATATAAAAACAACAAATGTTTTCATTTATTTATTTTGCAATACACATTTCAGAAATCCACAAAGGAAATTTTAAAAATGCTTATAAATAACACACAAGTATGTAATAAAAACACACATAGTGGATGGAATGTAATATAAATGGTTAACTTGTGACAAACATGTCTGGGAACAAATGTCAGCTTGCTGTTTTCTTGAGAACTGATAAATCCTATACCGGTATGTCAATAAACTCATGTTTTATACAGTGAATGATTAAACTAAAATACAGATCAAACAATGTAATGATTTACAAATACTCGCATGGTTCATTTCATTAATATATATAACCTTTATACCTGTCATTATCATACCAATGACACCCAGAGACTGAGTTGACTTACAGTCTGTATTTTGGCAATTGAAAGTCAACAGCAGTTTTGATGTTTTGATATTGTAAGCAATATTGCAAGACTATTACAGGAATTCTGTAGTATTCTGTAGAATTAAATTATTTCTGTAGTAATGAGTCATTGTTTGTAAACAAACATTTCACATACGGGATTTTTTAAAAGTCAGAAATCCTTATATTTTATATTTTTAAAATCAGAAGTTAAGGAAATCTAACTCTCGTACAATCCGAAGTGTGACAGACAAGATTTCTTTTTTGCCATCCCATTGTGCTTTGCCAGTCTTGTCATCAACAGGATGTGGCAGGTGCAGTCCTAGCCTTCTGCAAACAACAACAAAAGCATATCATCTTTTTTCATACATTTGCATCATGTACAATGTTTTGGTCATGACTCAGTAGTCAAATAAATAGATCCAGTAAGATATAAATAAAAATACCTCTTCTAGATTAAAGTATAACTACAGTATTATTGATGTGTAGGCCTAATCATAATTTTGGCATCTGGAGGCTTATTGGCCGAGGAATGAAGGATGGCTGAACTAACCAATATGTACTATTTTTTATCTACAGCTAAACACTAGACCAAAAAAACAAACAACACAAACACAAACAATAACAATACTTGTTGTATTTACAAGATTTAATAAATAAATGTGTACTGTCACTTTAACTTACACTTTAGATGTTCTGCAGTCGAGGAATTTCGGCTTCACATCAAGTTGAACATCTGACATCTTAGCCCCAGGAAGATAAATCTTTACCTGAAGTGAGATAAAATTCGTACATCACAAAGTTATTTGAAGCACTATCACAGATAAAGTATTCTTTAGCAGTTTATGTATTAAAATGGAGAGAAAGAGATTGAAATTAAACTAGCAGTTTATGTATTAAAATGGAGAAAAAGAAGAGGTTGAAATTAAACTGAGAAGCAGAAATACCATTCAAGTGATAACTGTTGGCTTAATATTTAAGTGACACAGGAATACATTATCATATAGCAAGCTGTACTGTTTTATCATTGTAGCAAATTCTGTTACATAAGCTCTTAATTTAGGGCTTGTAGGGCAAGACTAACAACTAAGTTTAACAACACATTTGACGTATTTACAAGGTGTTCAGCTTATGGTTAAGGACCATTCTGACGGTGAGAAAGGAAATTTGCTGGCTACTCTTTACCAATTAGCAACAAAGAGTCTTTTGTATTTTTTTATCCTGCAGCCAGTGTTTCTATTGACATGTTATGATGACCAATTAAAGCAAAGTCATAAACGTATAGTAGCAGATTATGACTTTTGACGTCACAAACATATATAAAAATGGAACAGCTGTGACGTCACGGAAAAGTTTGTTGATGAAAACATTTCGTACATTTTTATTAAAAAGAAACAATTAATGATACTTATCCACTCCAAGATTTGTTGGGTTGCAGAATAAAGATAATAACCAGTTAATGATGCTTGATATCGGCTTTATCCTGTTCAGGATGAATGGTAAATTTCGCTCGGCAATGCCTCGCGAAATTACCCATTCTTACCTTCACAGGATAAATCTGATATCAAACGTCATTAACTAGTTATTCTGTCTATATGCATCATTCCAGACAGGATAGCACAATGACTTTTGGAATAGATCTATCAATTGATTTTAAGATAAATGTAGTATTTTATTAAATCTTCACTACAATGAAATCAAGAAAATCACACAAGAAGTAGTCATACAATCATGTCCTCACAGCTAGCAGACGACGGAGTCTTGTTTCCCATTTGTAGAAACATGTCTTCTGATGTCACTGCCTGTTTATAGATGATCTCATATCTGAAAGACAACAGCACCAGTATCAGTACACTTTCACACTAATGATAAACGCACGCTATATGGTGAGGTTCCTGAGGAATCCAGTCACTGAACTGCTCTAGATGTTTGTTTTAATATTTAATATCAGACTAATTTAGAAGCATCTATGACACTTTTAAGATTGTATATTTAGTTACTCTATAAAGTTATTGTACTGGTAATACTATTAACAATGATGGACAAATGGCTTTAATGGTATATAGGTACTAAAGTATTCTGCATTTATTTTGAATGAGTTTTAAGCAATCAGTGATTCTAAACTAACAATTTATATACATTCTGACCATCATCATAATAAACAATCTCGATATTTAACGTCACGATAATTTGGCTGTAATTTGCCAATGAAATACAATGATAGGACCATCTGTAAGTCTATGATTCTGAGATGGGATTCACTTTTGAAATAACACAGATCTCCCTTTATCTGCAGATGTTTTTAAACAGCAGTAGGAACTCACTCTGGCTGTGGTCTGGGGTCATACAATGTGTCGTACTCCGAACCTTCAGGCACTTCCTCCTCATCCCAGATATTCTTGCTTTTTGGTGTCTTTTTCTGGTCTGTAAATAAAATTAAAATAAATTATTAATAATCTATTACTGTCACTGAAATCTCTAGACCTGCAAATATAGCAATGTGCACATTTAGTTTTAAGAAATGATCTTATAAACAAACACATTATTATTTAGCATATCTGCACAACTACTTTATATTGCCAAATTTTCAAGTCTCTGAATGTTACCCTTTATGTAAAATACCAGAAAAACAACTCTAACAGATACAGGACACTATCGGGAATAGGTAATTCAAGCATAGAAACTTATGTTGCAGTAACATCCACAATCCCTTACCAGTGTACATTTGTTTATTTGTCAGACATTTAACAGGTATCATGTAAAGGAGCAACACAAACATTTACTTCTTTAATTAACTTCAGCAAAACAATTCAGATGCAGGAAATACGTAGCATGGTCAGACCTTGATTATAAAAAAAATTCTTCTTCACAGCTGAAGATTTAACTGACCAAGACTAGCATTTTTAAAAATTATTATTATTATTATTATTATCATTATCATTATCATTATCATTATTATTATTATTTGTTTATCCACAAGTTAATATTGTAAAAATAAAATACAAATATATGATCTAATAATAATTACACTGAAGTTTCATCCATACAGTTTTGTCACTGGTGCAAAATTACATTTGCACTGTTCTAAAAAATGCAAAACTTGTACAAGAGTAGCTCTTTGTTATCTGTTCGTTAGGCCTAGATAAATAACAAACATACATTTTGTACAATTATTTTGTTTGTGTTTTTTTTTTCTACCTTTATGCATACTTTGACCAATTTAAATACCCATGAAATACTAGTATAGTTCAGTGAAAGATCAACTTTCTGTCACTAAAGATGACAAAGTTGGGTATCAGTCTTTTCTACTAGATTTAAAGAGGCAAATTAAGGCATTGGCTTATACATGGCAATATATAAGGTATTACATTTTATACCTATCCTGCAAGAAAACAGTCTTGTCCTCTTTGGATGCCCCCTTTTTATGTTAAAAATATTTTTTAGAATGGTTTGTTTCATTATCCAGAACACTTTCACGGATTGTTTAATTACCTGTTTTATCATCATCAGTTGTCTTTTTTGTAGGTGCAATATCACCTGGAGACATCTTGCTCATAGTTTTGCAGGGCTGAAAAAAGTATTTGTATTTGATTCAAATGTTTTTAAAAGCACAATAATACAACTATATTACTAGTAATATTTTAATTTCACTGCTGTCCTTCAAATGCATTTGGTAACAATAGTAACCTTTTTTTTCTTCTTTCTTTTTTGGTGCGAACTAATACTAAAAATAGAAATTAGGATAAGAAGAAATGAGAAAAGGTGTGGGAGAAAGGCAAGAAAAAAGAAAGAAGAAAAAGGAAGAGAAAAAAGGAAGATGGATTTGCAGTGTGTTTATAGAGAAATAAATAAATTGAATTAGAAAAATATACCGAAGGTCAAAATGGGTATTTGTTTTAATGATATGCATGCATTGGAGAAATACGTATAAATATATGCACTCACATAATTTATATGTAGAATAATAATTGCAATATACCCCATTTTTGTGTGAAATGGTCTTCATTGTCTGAATATAATATATTTTTCAATATTTGTATAAAATTTTATTTTGTTAACGACATCGTCCCATATTGGTTTCCATTTGACGTATTTGCAATTGCATATACACCTTTATATTATGACAAATATATGGTTTAATAAGGAACTTTCATTGGATCTCTGAGCAAAAATGTGGGAACATCTATATCTACTGTTTTCTCGGTTTTCGTTTTAAAACATTGTGTAAAATGTTGTATTCTTTGTGTATTTCCAATAAAATAAAAATGTTCTAAGGATTCAGTATCATCTAAACAAAATGTACACTTATTATCGTCTTGTATTCCACACAATTTAAGACAATTATTAGTTGTTATAATTTGATGACTAAGTTTGTATTGGAAATTTCTTTTTTTAGCGTAAAAAACACACAAAATTAAAAAAAAACTACAAACAACAGTAACCTTTATCAATAATAACATGTTTTCTCAAACAGAATAAATATATTGAAAACTAGAGAATAAAAATGGGTTCGTTAAGTATAAGAAACACATCAACTGTTGTAAAGAGCTGTTCCTGTAGTTTTTGTTTTGTTTTGTTTTGACACTTTTAAAGTAGGATACACATCACGATCTCTATGTAACAAAATTGGCAAGTGGACTGAATTTTGTTACATGAAAACTGAGATTTTTTTATTTTTTTAAAACTAAAACAATGTTCTTATGTATGAAGATGGGGAAAAATACAACAATATTAACAGGCAACAATTAATGATTATGAAGTCTTCTCAGCCTATAAAGAATTAAAGCAAACTGCACATATGCCTTTTCCCGTCATTCCACATTTTAAATGTCATCCCTGAAGACATATCATCCCATTTCAGTATACCAGTACCTGATCATCTTCACTGTCTGAGTCATCATCCTTGGTTTTTAGGAGATCTGCAAGAGCAGCCACATTCAAAGGCCCAAACTCCATCTTCAACAGTCAAATAAAACCTTCAAAATAATTAATATCATAGAATAGTTACAAGAAAGAAGGATGGAAGGACATGTTTATTTAATGATGCACTCAACACATTTGTGTATGGTTATATGGCATCAGACATACAGTTAAGGACCATGTAGATAGTTAGAGAGGAAACCTGCTGCCACCACTTCATGGGTTACTCATTCCGATTAGCAGCAAGGGATATTTTATATGCATTATCCCATAGACAGGATAGCACATACCATGGCCTTTGGTATACCAGTTGTGGGTCACTGGCGAAACGGACTACAAGAAAGAATGTAATATGTGCAGAATTAACAGTTATGCTAAAAAACTAAATTTGATTTTTAAACAATTATAGCTTTTTTCCAGTAATACCAAAAATACCTGTCACAAATAATAATAAATAACAACAAACCATGAATAACAGACCACTATTACTAAAATACAAATTCTATAGTCAGGTCATTCAGGGTATTTGTTTTTTTGTTCAAAAGTCAATAACTGCAATCAATTAAACTTATTTGTATTTAGGACAACAACAACAATAATAATAACCTCAAAGAATTCATTAATACTAAATGTAGCTGTATATTCTACATTATAGTTGAAAACTACAATACACACAACAGGGAACAAAAACGAAACAAACAACAACAATACACGCGACAAAGAAGATCAAACAACAACAAAAAACCCTAACACCAATACGAGTTCAAAATCTGGGTCGGTTTACGATTATATATTTACATCGAAATCAGGCCTAAAATGCATATAATTTATATGTATATCCCGTTTCGCTTGTAAATCATTAAAAAAAATTCATAGTTATACACATACTCACTGTAAATGGGTTGTAGATAATATATTACTTGTATAAATATTTATAATTTGATGTTAAAATAGAAGAAATACATTGTAGCATGATCAATTTCTTAGCGTCTATAGTTTCAGGTAGACTGGGTCCTAACATGTGTTTAAGCATCGGTATATTTCGTACAATTACGGATTTCCCCGGAATGACCACTTACACCCAAAACCTACATGCAAAACTCAAAAGATTGTGTATTCGATAGTACTCGGCTGAGTTCGGATAACTCCGCGAATGTAGAAATACTGACATTCCCTGCAACCAGAAGTGAACCGAAGACGGTAGTAAGCCAGTAAAGTGTTTACACATTTTAAAATTAGTTTAAGTTTTTAGTTTTTAGTTTTTTTTCTGTCATTAAAAATATCTGCTGATCGAACAAAAATTAATGCTAATCAGTTGAAATCTATCTCCTCACCCTAGTAATAAACCCAAATATCATCTGGGTTTAATTTAAAACTGTATTACTAGTATATCTATAATTAATTAATTAATTAATTAATTAATTAATTAATTAATTATTAGGGCCTTTGTTTATCATAAAATCGAATTTTAAGTGCAAATACAACTACAAGCATAGGAGAGAGAGATTAGAAGAGAGAGATTAGATTAACATGTTTTTAAGTTTCAAAACATTTAGTACTTTATTTTAGCAGCTACTAATGTAGTGATGGAAAGTTTGTAACCAACTAAACAGATTTTTATTTCTGATATTTGTATAATATAGTTTTGCTATTATTATTTATTTATTTATTTATTTTTCCTGCCATTTATTATAATGAGTAAAATATAATTTGAAGATATTTTTTATTAGTTTTTAAAGTATTATTTTCTAATACATGTAGACTCCCTATAATGTAGCAGGGTACAATTTGTTTAGCATCACATAATTTGCTCTAGAAATTTCATAAATTGCTACCTAATTCTGAATCTTATCATACTAGATACTTATAAATTGTCTATTATCTTATCACTTTTCCTAATAATGTTTTTGAAAACAAAATATACCTTATGTAGTATTGTTATCTTTTGTTCTAGGTAATATCACAAGGAACATGACTGACAAATGAGTATGAATTTCTGCAACAGCTGTGGTATTTTGCTCGACGCGGCTCCAGGAAAGTGTGAGTGCAAGGCGTGTTATCACAGCAGAGTGCTGGGTCTCGGTGGACCGGACTTTGACTGTGTTTGTGACTACTGCAGGGCTGAAGCTGGGCTGGCTCAGTTGGAACGGGTGTCAGACAAGTGGAAGGACAGCCATGTTGATAATGTCATCAGAACAAAGTGGCAGATGTAAATAATTTATTTGTTTGATAATAATGCAATATTTATAGTGTTTAAGCATGGAGAATATTTATTTTACCATTTTTTTGGCAGTAGTTGTGGTTTATTTGATAATTATTAAATAACTGTGGATTATAATTGATGAGGCACCAATTAAATGTTTTGGAATTGATAGCATTATCGAAATTTTGAAGGCAAATTTATGAAATAAAACCAAATAAAATATTTTTGATTCTTATATTTACTATCTTCAATCTTGCCAATATTTATCTCATATAGATATATTTGTACAAGAAACCTTTATTGTTATTTATTTCATCATTCAAAATTAACTAATTTTTATTCCAGGCAGTGTTCCACAATTGATGTAATAAAATCTGGTATGTGTTATCCTGTCTGTGGGATGATACCTATAAAAGAACCCTTGCTGCTGATAAGTAAGAGTAGCCTGTGTGTAGCAGCAGGGTTTTTCTCTTAGTATCAGAATGCATATGCTTAACACCATATAATCGTAAATATAATGTGTTGAGTACATTATTAAAAATGAGTCTCTTACTCTCAAAAGTAGCCTGTTTAAACTAAATATAACAGTTAAATAATAAAGCCATTTGTATTTTTAAATAATAAATAACTAATCTACATTGGCAAGATGAGCCTTGGATACAGTGATTACAAAAGTTGCAGTAAATGTAATTTACAAATATATCTTTTCATAACAGAATTACAAAGTGATTGGATCATTGGATGATGATTGTTATACATTCTAAAGCAGTTAATTTATTTTTAGAGAACAAGCTGAAATGAAGAAAAGATTAATAACAGAAGATGATGAAATCATAATAAAAATAAAACAAAACTTTGAAAAAGAAAATGAATGTGAAACTTACTACATTGGAGGAGTTGATATGTCCTTTATCAAAGAAGACAACATAAATGCCTGTGCTGCTTTTGTTGTTGTCAACTTTCCACAACTGGAGGTATTTTGAAAACTTCACAGCTCTTAAATAGTACATAAACAACAATAAAATGAATGTTTAACGACACACCAGTATAAAATATATAGGTTTCTGAGTGTCAGCTAAGATATATTCTTGACATTGTGTGTGTGTTTGTGTGTGTCTGTGTGAGTGTGCCTGCTTGTGTTAGTTTCACTTGTCACATGAATTTCCTTTTTTATGAAATCCATTAAGAATACTTAATTTAAACCACAAAATATCCAGATGTATGTTGCACTTTGTCTGATTTGATTTACTTAATTCTCAAGGTGAATTACAAGAGTCAAATTTGTATCATTTTTTATTTTGCTTACGTAATATCTTTTCCAACTTGGTTTTCTTGAAAACTGCAGATAGTGTACAAGGATTATCAGATGGTGAAGCTGACAGCGCCATATGTCCCTGGCTTTCTGGCTTTTCGCGAGGTGGACTTCATTGTACAGCAGTACGAGAAACTGAAAGCAACACAGCCACAATACACTCCTCATGTTGGTACCATCCTCATACTTAAAATAAAATAAAAATAAAAATAAAAATAAAAATAAATAAATTAACAAACAAACAAACAAACAAATAATAATAATACAAATTATTTTTTAATAATAATAATAATACAAATTATTTAATGATACACTCAACACATTTTTATTAATGGTTATACCGGCACTGGAAACATCTTAATTACAAACTCCCTAGTGGCTAGCTGCTAGGGATCGATCTTAGATCGACTTCTTGTTAGGCAGATGTTTTCTCCATTAGAGTATGGAGGTGCCCCATGATACTGTTATCATGTAGAAACTAACGGTTGCTTCATCACCTAAGGTAAATGGAAATTGCCGGGGTCAAATATAATTTTAAAGATCATAGTCTGGTGAGTCTGGGATGAGAACAGAGATAAACCAAGTGGGATATTCACAATATTTACTTAGGCATAAATGTCAACAAGAACTCTCTGTCCAGCATAGTAAAATATATTAGTGGTTAATGAGAGAGAAACAGATACACTAGTCTTCACATTCCCACCGAGACCTTTAAATGTGCTCTGGGTTGTAGCATATAGTACATGTGTTTAAGGCAATGAACCCATTACCTATAGCTATCTGAAAATCAGCCAGCATTCATTGTACATAGGGCCTACAGCAAATAATCACCTCTGTGTAATATGCATGGATAGGATTAATTTCAGCACATGTGCTGAGGATCTTCTATTATCAATATGTGACATACATTGAGTATTCCAGAGATCATGGTAAGTGCTACATATAAATATACAGGATTCTTTAGCCTGGAAATGAGTTAAGGTCACCATATTTCTGATATAACTATTGTAATTGTTATTTACATTAGAAAGTAACAGATTTATATTTTAATTTTCAGGTGATTTTTGTTGATGGAAATGGGATTTTACATCCAAGAGGTTTGTACATTTAGTTTTTTCATTTCTGTAACTGGCATGTTTGGTTCAGATACATTTTATTGAAGTAGATTAACATTTTTCAAATTTAATATTAATGTATTACAAGCCAAATGATTTTAAATATTTACAAAAATTCCTACATAAAGACAAATATTTACAAAAAGGGATATTTTATATGCATTGTCCCATAGTTAGGACAGCACATACCACAGCCTTTATACAATTTACACAAGTTGTGGAGCACTGGCTGATTCCACCAGGGCCCGCACTTATAAAACTTTTTCAGTCTAAATCTAATAGAGTCTGCACTCGGACTCCAGCGTTGAGTCGGGACTTTGCTGAGTTTGAGACTGTTTTCATGTTTATAAAACTATTTAAATCTAAGTAGTTTTAATCTGTAAGTGGATGCACTATTGCTGATTTAGGATCGGAATATAAATCATAGGTAGAACATTCACTCGTGGGTCATCAGATCGATCCCTTGTGGTCGACCTTTTAAGCTATTTCTTGTTCCAGCCGGTGTTCCACGACTGGTGTAACAAAAGCTGTGGTATGTTCTGTCTTGTCGTCTATGGGATGGTGTTGCTAATAAGAAAGAGTAGCCTATGTGTTCACAGTGTGTGTTCCTCTTACCGTCACATGTCTGATGATTACATAAAACTAGATGATTATGTTGAGTTTGTCATTAAATAAAACATTTCTCTCTCTGTACTGCTAAGTTACATAACATTAAAAAAAGGAGGAAAAAATCCCAGTTGCATACCCAGAATGCTAATTAATTCCACACAGTCATTGCATCTTATGTTTATTAATACACTAAACTGAACATGCAAAAAGTACAATAATAATGTTGTTGTGTTGTATTATTCAGGGTTTGGATTAGCAAGTCATCTGGGTGTTCTGTTGAATGTACCATGTGTGGGTGTTGCTAAAACTCTCATTCATGTAGATGGGCTGGAAAATGATGACACTCACAAAGGCAGGGTTAGTATGTATTACTGTTTTATTATTTTATAATATTTACTTTTATCTGTAAGCCTAGTAAATAATTATGATAGTGTATAAATATTAATTATAATAATAAAGAAAAGGGGGGAAATATATTAAAAACTTGAACATATAATTTGTAATACGGCAATTTATTGTTTCAATTTATTATTTAATCATAATTTAGTGAAATGCAGTATCTAAACATCTGCTTAATATGTTGCAGCATTCTGTGTACCCTAGCTTTACTAAGATTAATGTTCAAGCAGTTTTGACTTTGCTCGGAAATCCACACTGACTCATTAAATGTTGAGTTCTGGTTTTACGAGATCTCCCTAGTGAGTAGCTTGTCTGTTAATGTCACATGCTATGTCAACTCTGCTTTGTCATTACAGAAAGACACCCTGAAGAAAGGAGGAGATACATTTCCACTCCAGGACAGTAATGGCAAACTTTTAGGAGTAGTGAGTGGCAAACCTTTAAAATATCGAAATATAACCTTGACTACTTGTCAGAATGATCCCACCTGGTTGAACTATTGGTCTTGTTCCAACTAGTGCTCCACAACTGGTGTCACACATGTCATTGTATGTAATACACTGTCTATGGGATGATGCATATGAAAAAAATCTCTAGCTTTTGATCATTAACAGTAGTCCATGTGGACAGCAGCAGACTTTTCCTTTCATTTGTATGGTCATTAATCACATATCTGATTCTACATTATAATAGTTAATGCAAAATATTTTGAGTGTTTTGTTAAATAAATCATTTCCTTCCTTCCTTAACTTTGTAAGAAGCTGTTTATGGCTTCCAAAATGCATAAAATCTTCGAATTTAATCACATTGTAATGTAATTTACAGAATAATTGTTAATATAATCTTGTGATGTGTATCTATTATGCTTATTCATTGTTGAGCTGTATCATTTAATAACTGTTATCTAACATTTCCCAGGCATTGAAAAGCTGTGACAGTACTAAGAACCCAATCTACGTGTCAGTTGGTCATAAGATTTCTCTTGAATCGGCTACATGGCTGGTGCATAAGTGCTGTAGATATCGAATTCCTGAACCAACAAGACAGGTGAATATAATACACAAAAAATCTTGACATAATTTATTTGAAGGTTTTATGTTGATTTTTCATCTATACAGTGAAGAGTTTGATGAAAAGGAAACTGAACAGTAGATACTGGTATTGTTTTTAGAAACTTACTTAACCTTATTATCTAATTGAACATTTGTAATATTAATTTTTGGACTTTGAACCAATACTAGTATTTAATTTTTAATTTTGCTTTGTTGTTTTCTTTTATGGTAGTTGTAATCCTTATTAAAAAATTCTGATGCTGATATAACCATTAATAAAAATGTGTTGAGTTTATCATTATATAAAAAATCCAACTCAGTCTATATAGTTGCAACTTTAATATGCCAGTTGATTTAATAATTCAGTGCTTATAT
>JAUTBW010167560.1:0-12635 GCA_032361425.1 Peltospira smaragdina | reverse complement strand
CCTTGTGAACGAGAGACACATTCAGTAAGACACACACTTACCTTGTGAACGAGAGACACATTCAGTAAGACACACACTTACCTTGTGAACGAGAGACACATTCAGTAAGACACACACCTTGTGAATGAGGGACACCTTCAGCAAGACACACACTTACCTTGTGAACGAGGGACACCTTCAGTAAGACACACACTTACCTTGTGAACAAGGGATACATTCAGTAAGACACACACTTACCCTGTGAACGAGAGCACATTCAGTAAGACACACACTTACCTTGTGAATGAGGGACACATTCAGTAAGACACACACTTACCTTGTGAACGAGGGACACATTCAGTAAGACACACACTTACCTTGTGAACGAGGGACACATTCAGCGACACACACTTACCGTGTGAACGAGGGACACATTCAGTAAGACACACACTTACCGTGTGAACGAGGGACACATTCAGCGACAGACACTTACCTTGTGAACGAGGGACACATTCAGCGACAGACACGCCTGTAGCAGCTCCAGCAGTGAGCGAGTGCGACTGTTGGGTGTGACGATGAAGCTCGGAGACCACAGCACCTGCATCAGCATGCACGACACCAGGTTGCTCCTCGCAAGTCGGGGCCGGCCGCTACCTTCACTTCTGTAGAAAAAGAAAATTAAAAACAATATTAAACATAATAGGACTGCAGAATCTTCCAATCTGTTTACCTAATAAGGGATCTAGAATTTAGCAAATTTCATCAGAATATAAAAATAAGCAAAACGTAAAAAATGATATGCATGTAATTTGTAATTTGTGGGCTAAATTATTAGTAATGGTTACTGTATCCAGTAATCTAGAAGCCCTGATAAAATGTGTGTAAAAAAAATAATAATTTAAAAATGCAATTTAATGTATGATTACAAGACATATTAACAGTAAACTGATGTTTTGTTGTTTAAATGCATAATGCCATGGAATTAGGTCTTTATTTCACTAAATACTTATTATAAATGATAAGAATAATTATTTTAGATTACAAACCTCATTTTTGTATCTCCGAAAATGTTTGAATAAAGCAACAGTGAAGGGAATTCCCTACCGACACAGAAAAACATCAACCTACTGTAAAAGCAGACTGCTGAAGTTCCACTCAAGCAAAGACGTGATAAACTGTAACAGCAGTTGGTAGTTCTTGCAAACCTTCTCACTCTCTACCTCAGCTAGAGCATTGCTGAAAAAAAAAAAAAAAAAACATAGGGCTTTATTTTCAGTGGAATAATCAATTTATACATATAAATAAAACATTATACACCATAGGGTGAACAAACAGTCTGTTTGACAAATATAAGTAGCAATAAGTATCACCAATTTTTTTAATCTTTCAAAATAATTTTAGAAACATTGTGTCAACAAACTGCACAAATACTTTCTAGGGTAAAAAAACCACACCCTGATATTTAATATTTTACGTAACTAGCTCTTGTTACAATAACAAAGTAACACATTCACTTCTCAACGTGTACCCTACCCACAAATATACAGAAATCCAAGTCACTATCATGAGTAAGCTAGCAAACTGACCTGATCACATGACTGATGTAATTCCATGCCACCCCAGCACTAGTGTCCTCCCGCACTGACCGGAACGTTGACAGATACACGCCCTGCATCAGAGCAGTCGTTGGGGGGTGCAGGTTCATGATGCTCATCAGCACTCCGAACGCCTTCTGAGCGATGTGACTCGTACTGGCATTCTGGAAACACACAGTGAAGAAGTGTTGATCTAATATCGTATATAACCAATGGAAAAATTTAAGAATATAAATATTTTATTTAACATCATATGTGACCATTTTATTTATGTAATTTTTCATAAATACTTAACATAACCCATTATGAATGAAAGTTTTAATTTAGTTTTCATAACATTTTCCCTCTGCATTAGTAATAACATCTTTTAAAATCTTATTTTTAAATGTAATAATGCATTCAATGCATTTTATTAATGCAAGATATATGAAGGAAATTAATGACTAGAGAAAATCAGAATTCAACTAATTTTGTTCAGTTTATTTGGCTAAATGAAACAGAATTTGGCCTTCATATGTATTTACGGGATGCGTTTTTAGTTTTCACACTGTTGAAAACTAGCTGGAATTAAATAAGATATGAATAAAGAAGGGCTACTACCTCCAGGATGTTTGTTATAATGGCATGAATCGTGCGTGGCTGGGGATATTTGGTGGCTGTCAGCATCGACGACATCAGATCAAGAGCAGTCAGGTGATTTTTATCATCCACACATATTTCTATCAGAGACGCCAGAGACTCGGAGAATTCAGTCGGTAAATTGTCTGTATTTGTCAACTACAAAATAAATGCATATAATTATATTATTTTCAAACAACTTCACTGCAAGTTTGGTGGAATTATGTTAAATACTAATGTATTGAAGTCAAGATAAATTCCATAGCAACATTCCTACAAATTAATTTTTTTTAATGAAAATTTTAAAAGTATATTCAAGAGGGAAAAAAAAAATTCACCCACTCTTATGTCAACTATACCGTTTCACATTTAATGATTTTTTTTATTATTGAAATATATTGACATTAATGCACATATTAATTATATGGTAATCTTAAAATAAAAAATTTTCAACTATAAAATTGTGCAGAAACCCTATTAACAAACGTATACTAATAATTAATATGGTCTGCGTTAGATATTTATAAAAATTCTGTAAAACAATTTTACCTGGTCATGGGTCCATCTCACAAATGTTGGTTTCCATAGCTTTTCTGGATGTTTTTTCTAAAAAGAAATAATAAGGGGAATTAATTAATTTTCAAAATTAATATAAATGCAAAAAGACACATGCTAAATTCTTTATACTAAAAATAGCTTCCAATGGGTTCTCATCTTTAGACATGGAATCTGAAGTGTTTCATGAAGCTGTTTTCTAAATTTAGAATCCGTAACTAATTTACAGTTGAAATGTTTATACCGATAAAGTACTTCATCACAAAATGTTTGCATGGGAACTGCCATAAGTGCCTGGGGAATACACAGGCTGGAAACAGACTGAGGTCTAGGGGCTGCCTATTATTTCCAGCTATTAATTCTGACCCAGCTGGGGTGTAAATACACCCACAGAACACAATTCTCATGCCTGTTAATTAACTAAGTTATCCTACCTTATTTTTTTTCGGTCGTGGTGTCTCTTGTTTAGTTTCTTCAATTAATTTTCTTTTCACAGAACATCCAATTGAGATGTGTGTTGGGGTTTCATCTAGACTGCAGGCTTTCCCAGAATTCACATTTTCAGGGGTGTTAACATTTGAAATCACTGAAACAAAATCAAAATAAAATGTACTATTAATAAATGTTGCGGATAAGTAGAAATTCCATATGATGCTTTTCTATGTTACAAGTATGTAATACAAAAAAAATTAAATGCACTAACAGTAACAGACTATTGTTTGGTAGTTGTTTTGCTTTTCTTATTTCAGTTATAAAGACTATTTATACCCTGCAATACAGAAAAATATTTCCTATTGTATTTGTGGCACATCGACACCCTAGATTGATTCCTGTCAGTGAGCCAAAAGAGACTTTTCTTATTAAAATGTTTTCTCATGCTGATATAAACGTTAAATAACAAATATGTCATCAAACTGAATTTTTTAGATTATTATTTTGTCTTTGATTTACCATATACCCCAAGACAAGATACTAAAACTTGAATGAATTTATCATTATATAATACAGAAACACATTTAAAAATCTGCTAACATTAAGTGTAAAGTTTGAAAAATTTTAGACTATGAAAAAAAATTCACATTAAAAGATTTTAAATAATAATAAATCTAAAACTGTGAACAAATTAACAACGAAAATATTCCACAAACCTGATCCATTTGACTTTTGCACGCCTACAGGTTTAACACTCAGAAGAGATTCTTGTTGAAAATCTAAAAGTAGTGTTTGGGACTGGCTTGTTGCAGGAGAATCATACAGATCTCGGGACACATCCAAACCCCGGTCCAGTGAGTATCTCTTAACGGCCGATCGTGGAGTCAGAGACACAGAGAGACATCTACTCGTCTTGAAGAAATCTTCCAGGGAACTCTGAGACAGTGTGGAACCAATGGATGACATCTTGGAATTCTGCAGAGTTCTTGGACTCCCTGCTGTGACCAGTTTAGATACTGATTTTGTTACTTTCAATGGAGTGTTCTTTGCTGTATCTTGTTCCACGGCCACTTTATTCATGGTTGTCAGTTTCAGTGGTGAGGCCTTTGATATATCACCTTCTATAACTTTATTCTTAGATTCTGTCAGGTTTAATTGACAGGAATTTAATGTATCCTTTTTTGTGGTGATTTCATTTATGGTTTGTGTTGGTAATGTGTGCTTTGCTGTGGACGATGCTGAAAGTGAACAGTCTTGTGACAAGCTCATTAATGAGTCTTGGGATAAGTTAAACTGATGGTCATCATTAAGCTCTTGTGTTTTATTTCGCACAGCAAGATAGTCCATGGGATCAGCAGAGCTCTGAATGAAAGAATATTACAGATATTCAGCTACAAGAATATTTTCAACTTTTCATTCATCTATCAAAATTCTGATGCGAGTTACTAAGTTGAGAACTTTATTTTAATATTTATTCAAGTTAATAATATACATATACATTAGGACAGACCACTTTTACAATCAAGACTAAAGGAAATATTTTATTTAACGTCAAACTTAGCATATTTTAAATAGTTTTATGGCATTAGCCAATCTTACCGAATAGTTAAATCAATCTACTAAAATCCGTAAGAGTAGATCAATAAAATCCTATTGATGTTCATGTCATCCATTAAAGATCACACTATGAAAGTACTCCTAATTAGATTACTACGACAAAAAGGATCATTTCTCAATTTCTTAAATAAGCATGTACATGTCATGTTTTTTTTTTTTTATAATAATAAAAGTTATGTGACTTCATGTAATTATTATTTATTGTTGTGTCTTAAATAGCATTCTATTTAACCGTGTTTTTGATATAGTAACTCACTTATTTTTGGTCTTACCTGTAACAGGTGTGCAGAAATAAACTCTGGCTTCAGTAACAGCACCCCATACTCCATAAGACCCTGTTCGTACAGAGTGTATGCAGCTTTTCCCTCTGTAAATATGTACGTCACTTTGCTCGCAACGTTTCCTGGGTTTTTCACAGGCACTGAAATGGTGTACAGTTCAGCTCCTCCACATGACAGAAGTCTGTTTAAAACATGCTAAAGTTAATAGTTGTTTTGCCAGCATGGTACTGTTATGATACTAGATCACTTGCATGAAATCTTAGGTCCTGTGTGTGTGTGTGTGTGTGTGTGTGTGTGTGTGTGTGTGTGTGTGTGCATATATGTATGTGTGTGTCCCAACTGAAACAACTAGCATAAGTTTTAAAAGAAGAGCTTTTATTAAGGTTGGCAACTAACCATTTAGGCCTAACTGTTATTATAGCCACCAGTTAACCTTTTAAAAAGAACAGTTTCAATTGCACTAAACTTTGAAAAGTTCACATTTAAATTATCTAAATGACCTAATGTTTTAAAATTACAATTTTAAATTAGCTAACCTTTTATAAGTACAGTTTCTGTTATGACTGCTGGCCAGCACTGCCACTTCCCACCCTTTGAAGGCAAATTCCTCATTCTGCTCCACTGCCAACCTCCATCTTTTAGGAATGGGTTGCCATTCATACTTCTCTTCATTCACCCAGGCGTTCTTAACATAGCTCACTTCAAGGTATTCTTTCGTCACAATCCATTTACCTACAAGAGCAATGTACTCCAATTACAACAAATCAAAAAAATATATATTAAGTGTTTATTTTGAGGAATTTAAAAACTATTCAGGTGTTTACTTGCCATAAAATGACTGTCTGAAAATCTACTGTTCATATTTAAAAAGTAATAGTTAAAATTTCTTAGTGGCCTAAATCTGAAAATGACAATACATGGAAACTGGGCCACTGTATTCTGGAAAGCCTGGAGGGAAACCCATTTTATGTGTCCATATACTAAACAGTTTCAAACACAGCTGTCCTGGCTACACATCTCAGGAACCTAAGTTGTTTGCCCATGACAGGTGATTAGTAGTTAGTAGTAATCCGTGTTAGATGTTAGTGGAAGAGAGGAGGGTGTAGTGGCCTTACACCTACCCACTGAGTCCACAGAAACTCGCTCTGGGTGGGAGCCGGTACTGGGATACGAACCCAGCACCTACAAGCCTTATTTTTCAGACTGACGGCTTAGACCACTACGCCACTGAGGCCGGTAGGAAAGCTGTTGTAGATTTAGTTCAAGTTATTCAGGAAGATGTCTGTGAGTACTTGAAGCTATGATTATTGTAATAATGAATATTTTTTTAACAAAACATAAATGATTCTAAACTATTACTAAAATCTTTATCCACTACAGACAAGTATTTAAAAGTTAACTACATACCTGTGGCACATGCTCCAAGGAATTTTTCACTTCTGATTTGTTTCCCACAAATGACATGAGTACAGTTTGTCCTAAAAGTCTGAAAAATAATAATAGACACTGTACATTGTTTGCAAGGTTTTTTGGGTTTTTTTGTCGCACCATTTATTTGTAAACCAGATTTTTAACAGTACTTTAAAATGGTAACTAAAAATAAGAAGGCTAGAGCTTTCCATAGAGCTGTAAGCCAACACGGTCCATGTTGCCATAGCTTGTCGAATAAGCATCTTCATGTCTGATAATTGCAGCTCTTCTGTCATTGTGTCGGCTTTTTATGCGGTCAACCATAACACAGAGAGGATGATTTTATGTCAATTAGGGAAAAACAGATGGAATCAGGGAATTTAGTAACTGAAACGGAATTTACTTTTTTGGTTTCTTTGGGTTTTGGTTGTAATTTTCTGATTCAAGCATCATAATAAATATTTTTGGTAGCTTCTCGGAAAGGCCTGAAGACAGTATGTGATTATATGCAAGTGAACACATCTCATTAAAACACTTCAAAGATACAGTACTTACCTGTTCTATATTTTGTTTTAATTCTTAACCTTTCAATAATTTACTGATGGTAAATAATCTCAATTTATACAGATCAATTTATGCCACAAACCTCAGAATCCAAATAAACACCACCAAGGTGCTGAATCTTCTTTGCAAGTTCTTTTCGTTCATTCTGTAGAAATCCTGACAGAAGAAACACTTTTCTTGATGGAACTCGACTTCTCAAACCTTTCATTTTTACTTAAACCAAATATTTACCTGTAAAAAGAATTAAGACAAGATTAATTAGTGAAAAATGTTCAATTATTTAATGATGCACTCAACACATTTTACTAATGGTTATACTGGGGTTAGAAATATGTTTTAATTAGAAAAAAACCTAGTGGCTACATGAGGGGGACCGATCTCAGATTGACTGCATGCCAAGTGGATTAAATCACCAGTAGCCCAATTTAACCTTTCATAAACCTTATCAAGATAGATAAAGATAGATATTTTCCATAATGTAGTGCAAAGGAAGGAAGGAAGGGTTTATTTAACGATGCACTCAACACATTGGTATACGATTATATGGCGTCAGGCATATGGTAAAGGACCATTTTGATAGCAAGGAAGGAATCCCGCTACCTCTACTTTTCTGATCAGCAGCAAGGGGTCTTTTATATGCACCATCTAATAAAACAGGACAGCACATGCCACATCCTTTGATACACCAGTCGTGGAGCTCTGGCTGGAACGAGAATAATGTAGTGCAATTCAATATATCGGAAAACTTTGTTCTTCACAGCAATGTATTATAGTGCTCAACACTTTTTCTGGAGATATTTTGCCTTTAGAGAGAACAAGATAAATGTTTTATTTAACAACATGCTCAACACCTTAATATCCAGCTATGTGGTGTCAGACATTAAGGTTACGGATCATTTTGATAGCGAGAAAGAAAACCTGCTGACACATAGGCTACCATCTCCTATTAAAGTTTGCAAAACTGATCTCTGAAAAATCCATTCACAAGTTTACTAGACAAGGATTATTGTGAAATATTTTAACAGACTGTGAAGGGTATTTTAAAATTCACACTCGTTTTCTTCAATTTACATCAAATACTAATTTTAAAATATGGCTGTAAAAAAACATTTGCTTTATGCTACTTGCTGATACCCTAATTTTGGTGTCTATATAACAAGATTAAAGTTTTATTCAATGACAGACTCAACACATTTTATCTATAGTTTTTGTGGTATCAGATATATGATTAAAGACCATTATTAGGGTTCACACTTAACAGTTGCCCAATCACTCCTGTCGACTGAAAACCCACAGTAAGTTTGCCCGCTTGGCAAACACATTTTTTTGTTGCAATTTTCTTAATAATTTATCGTTAGGACATAATTTTTTATTATTGTTTCGATTCTAATGTTCTGTGACTGTGTGGATGAACGTGCAAATTCAGGTCAATTTTGTTTAGGTTTTGATTAGCAAACTGTATAGTTCGAGATAAACTTTGAGAATATGCGAAAGTTCATCTTCCAAAGGTGAAATTTGAGTCACAGATTTGTCCGCGTTCCCAGCAATTTTGCTTAGAATGAAATTACTGTCGAAATCATAAAGGTCACCTGATTTGGAGACACAGATTGTCTACAGGAACAAACTTTGAATTATTCTATGCAAAGATTGTGAATTTTTAGTTATATTCACCATATACTGGATATCTGCAGATGAATTTCTTGTCAACAATATAAGGCAAATATAACTAAAATTCAGTAGTGTCAGTATATAAGCTTACCAAAACATGTTCACTCATGGCCATATTTTTATTATTTAATAACTTAGAACAGTTAATTAATTCAATTACCAAGTGTATACAAATCACACAGCATAGTGCACTGCATTCACTACTCCACTTGGTCAAATTTACAAAAAAACATAGCACTTTGAAACTGGGCCAATATTTGGTACCTGCTATGAAGTATGCGCTAGATGCTTTCTGTGCAAATAACAAGCAATCACCTGATATCTTGTTTTTTAT
Source organism: Peltospira smaragdina (assembly GCA_032361425.1). Classification (NCBI taxonomy): domain Eukaryota; kingdom Metazoa; phylum Mollusca; class Gastropoda; order Neomphalida; family Peltospiridae; genus Peltospira; species Peltospira smaragdina. The sequence goes on along the minus strand of JAUTBW010167560.1, from coordinate 3,582 downwards.
ATTGGCACTGCCATTGGTTTCCTCTAAACATAAGTGTCTTCTTCGTTAGGTAACGGCGGATTTCGTTTATACTGTTTTAGTAAGCATTTGACAACAAAGGTGAAATGTGACATTGTCGCCGACAGTTCACAAGTAAATTAAAACAGAGTTTTGTTTGTATTTGTCTTAAAATTCGATTTTGTAACAATATATACTTTTAAACATTTAGAAATGAAGATCCAGTCATGTTATGTCTAACTGGCACATTTATGTTTAAATTACAAAATGATTGAGTAAGAAATGAATAAAATAGCAATACATTACCATGTTAAATTCCGACCGCCTGACGCCATGCTGTCTTTATCGTGTGATTACGTCTTTCCGCATTTGGTAACGATGACATCATTCTATTCCTTATCAGTGGTTCCACCATAATAATTAGAGCACATTTTGTTTTTTTCTTCATAACAACAGTCACACAAAATCGTGTTCACAACTGCAATAGGTAATGTTTACCATGATAAATTAAACAGAAATGGATATATGGGAATGTATTGTACCGATTACTTTAAACTTCAGCGTCGTACCCCCACCCCTGTCCAACACTTTCAAGGAATATAAGCTACAAACTAATTGTAGACTATATAATATTCCATATTTATTCCAATTCCGTATGTATTTATGTCTGTACTTCAACAAATGTTGACATTTGTTCAACATTACTATCGATTTGATTTTTTACTATAAAGACTATAGGCTTACCCCTGTGCAACATTACAACTAAATTTCGTCCTCCGTTCTTTTGTGTGAAATGTCATTATCTATTGTGTGTGTGTGTCATATAATGTTTATCCATAAATGTCCTGAATTCAAAAGCAATGAAGTGATATACAACTGTTGTGATATGATTAATATTTATAAAACACCAATTGAATTTACTAGGAATTAACCAGAGCAACATGGATAAATGGAACTTCGCGTTTTGCAGATTCAACAATACGAGAAGCTGACTAGAGTAAAATTAATGTTTCATTTATTTTTCATTAAGAAAAAATTATTTAAAAAAAAAAAATAATAATAATAATAATAATAATACCAAATTTTTTAAAATAATAATAATAATAAAAAATAACGTCAATAACGAAAATATTTCACTATTAAAGAAAAATAAAAACTAATTAATACAGCACCACCTACATTTAACACTGACAATATTTGTGTGTGAAAAACAACAAATATGGAAACATGAAAATTACTGCATGCACTGCAGTTGTGTTTTTTACCGGAGAAAAATCTGTGAATCATTTCTTTAAGTACAGACATAAATACATACAAAATTGGAAGTTCCTGGCGGAAGGTTAAATAATCAGTACAATACATTCCCTTATGCGCATTTTAACATGGTAAACATTACATTATTGTAATACGTGATTTTGTGCAACTGTTGTTATCAAGAAAGAAACAAAATGCGCTCTGATTACTACGGTGGAACTATTGATAAGGAATAGAATGACGTCATCGTTACCAATGCAGAAAGACGTAATCACACGATAAAGACAACATGGCCATCATCAGGCAGTCGGAATTTAACATGGTAATGTATAGTTCACATGTCGAGCACATCTTTCTATATTGCGCTGCTCCAACCAAATTTAAGTCGGAGCGGACTCTGCCTTTCAATCGCTATTTCGGCGCTAAATACGATGTCTAACAATTTAAAAAGTCCACTTACCATATAGAGTGAACGTATCCAATCATTATGCAACCGTAAATATCCATGTGTGCAAAACAAACATGCTGTAATTGCTGTCATTAATCAGTTACCAAACTTCAAAGCCATGAAAGCGCACGAGTTTGACATTCAGCAAATTTAAATATTTAGGTCAGTTGAAAATGCAGATTCAAAATTTTAGCGGAATTGCTATGTTTTACAATTTTACAAATGTGTCTAAGTAATTGTGTTTAAAGAATATGAATTTGCAACTTAACTAGAAATAAATAATAATGATGAATAATAATAATCATAATAATCATAATAATAATAATAATAATGTTTAAAAATTTATAAAGTAATAATATTAAACTAATAATATTATTATTATTATTATTAATTAATCATCAACTAATTAATTAATATATTTATTATTATTATATTATTATTATTTATTAATTAATTAATCATCAATTGATTAATCAAGTAATTAATTAATATAATAATTTTTATTACCGAAAAAATTACAAGTGAAAAGTAACAACATTAACAGTAAAAATTGTTGAAGGTACAAAAGAAAATGGCAATAATAATAATAATAATAATAATAATAATAATAATAATAATAATAATAATAATAATGAAGATGATGATGATGATGTGATGATGATGACGATGATGGTAATAATGATTCTAGTAAACTGGATTACCTTGCCTGGCGGGCACAAATCCTACCCAGTTATTTCGTTTTTCACATCGATGAACTGTGCACCCAAGACGTATTTCTGAATTCAGTGCGTGGCACGTTCCCTCATGTTCACATTCTGAGATAAAAAAAGTTACATTATTTGTGAAATTAGTGGTATGTATATAGTAACTGCAAACTATGTCTTTACAGTACACACTGATCATGTGATAACAGACAAACTAACAATAAATAAATAAATAAATAAATAAATAAATAAATAAATAAATAAATAAATAAATAAATGCGTAATAAGTAAGTAAATAAGTAAGTAAATTAAAACAAAACACAAAAATAAATAAAGAAATACTAATTAATTAATTAATTAATTAATTAATTAATTAATTAATTAATTAGTTTCTGTATTGATTGATTGATTAATTAATTAATTATCTGCTACTCACGCCAAATTTCCACGCGGTACCCCCCTCTGTTGCACCTGTACTGGAGACAGGGGGTGTTGTTGAGGGTGAAGTACTGCCCGTGTGTGTACGTCACTCCGTTCACCGTGCACTCGGTCCAACTTTGACCTGGTACGAATAACAAAACAGTCGTACTATAGGTCATTTGCATTAATAGGGGTATAACTTTGATCTGGTACAAATAGAAAAACAGTCATACTAAATGCCATTTGCATCGAAATGGGTACAAATGTGACCTGGTACAAACAGCAAAACAACAAAATACGCCATTTGTATTAAAAGGGGTACAACTTTGACACGGTACAAATAACAAAACCATCATGTAATTTGCATTAAAAAGGGGGTACAATCTGACCTGCTAGAAAATAGAAAACAGTGATACTAAGGCTATTTGTATTAAAGGGGGTAAAATCTATACTGGCACAAATATTAAAACAATCGTACTATAGGTCATTTGCATCGAAATGGGTACAACAGTGACCCGATACAAACAGCAAAATCGTTATACCAAAGACCATTTGTATTTAAAGGGGTACATCTCTAACCTGTTCCAAATAGAAGGGGAAAAAGGAGTCATACTATAGCCCATTTACATCAAACTGAATTGTTTTCTAATTATATCACAAATAACATTAAAACCAGTTGTTATCGTTTATTATTATTATTATTATTATTATTATTATTATTATTATTATTATTATTATTATTATTATTATTATTATTAT
>JAUTBW010167338.1:0-12647 GCA_032361425.1 Peltospira smaragdina | reverse complement strand
CATGCATGCGCATGCACACATGCACGTGCATGCACACACACACACCACACACACATGCACACATATATACACACACACGTACACCCATGCACACACACACACACACACACACACGTGTATATGTATATATATATATACACACACACATATACATATACATATACATATACACACATACATATACACATATACACATATACATATACATATACATATACATATACATATACATACAAATATACATACATACATACATACATACATACATACATACATTCATATATAGTTATATAGTCGGACCTTATTACGACATTTACACCATCCGATATGTTGCTTGGAAACAAACGTACTTAAAAATGTTATGACAGAATTCATTACAACGGCCAAATCGATGTGACTTATGAAACAAATGTGGTCATTGTCATAGGTCTGACTGTATGTATGTATGTATGTATGTATGTATGTATGTATGTATGTATGTATGTATGTATGCACGCACGCATGCATGCATGCACGTATAAATGATTTGGTGTTAGTTGATAGTGTTTTGTCAATTTACCAATCTGATTAATTTATTCATAATATTATGGCAAAGCCCACACGATTATTTATCTTTAAATCAGCTTTGTTTTATGTGCACATTCACAATCAACTGTTACAATACATGCAAACGCAAGATCGCTAATATTTCATGATTTTTTTTAGTATGCTATTCCTGGATTCATTGGATTGATTGGTTGCTGCTTGAAGTCAAAGTGTATGGTAAGTAATTTATTCCAATCTTACTGCACCACACTGCTACCAAACTTTCTCCCAAAGTCAGCTTTAGCACGCCAAGATCATCTAACATCTTAATCTACCTCTGCTAGGGCTTCAAGTGTTCGTTCAGAACATTATTGGTGAAAATCACTTGCATCTTCATGAGAGAGAGAGCGAGAAAGAGCAAGCGAGAGACTGCGAGATGTTCAACAATGCATTCAACACATTTTATATTCAGTTATATGGCATTGGACATGTTATATGGCATAAGGACCACTGAAAATGTCAACACAAAGACTACTCTTTCTGATTAGCAGCAAGTAGTATTATATATACACCATACTACAGAAAAGATGGCACATACCACAGTCTTTGTTACACCAGGTGAATGACAAATAGGTCAAAGGATCCACCGGGTGGGATCTATCGAATGACCCACCAAACCATGAGCGCTCTACCTCTGAGCTATATTCCGCTCCGTAAGAGGTTGAGTTAGGCCAGGCACTCTAATAATGTCCATTCCAAGGAAGGCATATATCTTGTTGGGACACTGTACTATGCTAGGGGAACTGTGAGACAAGTCTCGCTGTGCCCCAGCTTCAGTGTCCCAGTGTGTTCCAAACCAAATCTTTAACAAAATGTCTTCACAAACAATGCTGTATACATCTGACTGGATAAATTTAAGGCACAAAGCCAGGCCTTTTGTCTAATGCATGGTTAAATTTTTCACCATACAGGTGCTCAGTACAAACACTTTTTGTATACAGTACCTAAAATTTATTTTGTGCAGTAAATATTGGTTTATGTACTTTAAAATGAAAGTCCTTGCAATCTGTGTCCTTAGATTTTGGTCAGCATGTGGTTAATCATATAATGCATTGTAGGTGATGATATCAGGGAATTTTCCCAAACTACTTTTGAGAAAATTGACTTGTCTCACTGTACCCCATGTCCCACTGTGCCCTGGTCTCCCCTACTATATGGGTTTTCCTCATTGATAACATACCACATGCTTCTGTATTCAGTGATCGACATCGTGCAATTCATAGGTTTGTTTTCATCAGTGACCTTAATGTAATACAGGCTTTTGTTTTCAGTGATAGTATAATGTAATACAAAAAACATCAGTGATAACATCGTGTACTGTATGATTAATTTTCAACAATAATTGTATGCAATAAATGGTTGTTTTCAGTAATTACCTCATGTAATACATTGTTTTGTTTTCAGTAATGACCATAAGTAATATTTGGTTTTGTTTTCAATTATGACCTTAAAGCTGCTATGCGAGAATATTTTTAAAATTATTTAAACATTTAGAAAAGACAGTCCAGTCATGTTATGTATAACTGGCACACTCAACACCAGACTCATTATGTTACTAGCGCTATCTATGTCACATTCAAACTCTCTGTTAGTACATGTTCTTTCATGTGGGGGAGGACCCACGTCATTTAAACAAAATGGTGAAATTTGAATTTAGCATTTGACAATATCCCTTGATAGCGAAGGTTAACAAGTGTAATTCAGGTACTGTAGTGCTTGTATGTTGTATTAGTAACCACTGTTAAAATGTGGTAAATCAACAGTGTAACTTTAAGTAACACATGATTTTGTTTTCAATGAAGTTATAGTTTTGTATTCAATAGTGACCTCATATAATAATAGTTTTGTTTTCAATAGTGACCTCATACAACACAGGTTTTGTTTTCAATAGTGACCTCATACACACTGGTTTTCGAGGATGACTGTATGTAATAGTTTTATTTTCGTTGATCCTGTAAGCCATGATTTTTTCAGTAATGATATGTCATACACCTGACACATGGTCAGTCTGAGATTGATCCCTGTCAGTGAACCACGAGGGATTTATTTTCTCAAAATCTTTTCAACATGATATAGCCAGTAATATAGCATTATTAAATGCAGATTCTTATTATTTGTGTAATAAATGGTTTTATTTTCAGTGCTTACGTAATATACAGTTTTAAGTTTGTCTGATATCATACAACCATAGATATAATGTGTTCAGTGCATCATTAAATTAAACTCTTCTTTCTCTCCTGTTTTCAGTTGGTCACCCACATGGTGTTCAGCATTCTGTCTCTGATCGTGATGGCGCTGGTGTTCGTAGGCTGTATACTCTATATCGGCACTGCAGCTGAAAATGGAGGCATGCAGTGTCTTGAGGTTGGTGGGCAGTGTGTGTGCAGGTAAGGCAGGATTTTATTAAAAAATACAGCTTTAAAATGTTTAAGAAACATCCAAGATGTTTGTCTTAATGTTTAGTTTTGTGTCACCTGCTTATGAGAAAAGCATCTCTTCATGTTCCTGGGTCCGCGCTTATAAAACATTTTTCAGTCTCAGTCTCGAGTCTGCATTCAGACTCAGAGTATGGATGAGAAGTAATCTCAAACTGTAAAGATTCCAGTCTCTAATAGTTTAAACTCAAGGACTCAAAAGTTTTATAAGCACCAATTCCTTTGAGTTTGGATTCCAGTCTCTAAAAGTTTTATAAGCATGGGGCCTGGTTGGTTGTTTTGAAGGATGCCTCATAGCCTAGTGGTGATTGCGTTCACCTGTCGTGCACTTGATCTGAGATTGGTCACTGTAAGGTAACCACTCGGGCATATTTGATGGTTCAGTTGTCTGGATAACAATATGTTGAGTCCATCATTAAATAAAAAAAATTTAAAATAATAATATTAGGTTTCTTTTGTGTTCTACATTGTGTTCTACCAACATTCCTTAATTCACCAAAAAGCTTTCAAACTTAAGATAGGAAGAGATACCTGAGCGAGGGAGAAAAAAAAAGAATTCAAGGGAGAAACAGGAATGGCAACAGAGGGATAAAAAATAATAACCCAGCCACAAAAAGCTTTCAAACTCCATTTACTAGTATTTTTTTCAATAAACATTTCTGTAAGCAGTAACAACAGAATTTTAAACACATACCCAGAATTCCGGAATTACTGCCAGATATCCAAAAAAATTCCAACATTTGCTATAATTTAAATATTTAATTTTTATTGACAACAAACATTTCTAAATATATTTTTCTGTATTTTTCAATTACTACCTAAGTAGATAAGTAAAATATTTTTGAATTCTAGAAGGCATGCTGTAAGTAAAAATTATATAAAGCCTATTTAAAATAAATGTATGCACTAAATAAAAACATTGTATTGTAGTAATCTCAAGTCCCTGGCCTCAGGAGACATCAACATTGGAGTTGGAGAATGTGACACCTTCAACAAACTCCAAACCTACTTGATAGCCCTGGCTGTTGTCATCTGTGTGGCGTGGATCATTGAGCTGGTGTCGACCATCACCTCTGGAAAGTACGCCTGCTGCACATCTGAGGTATGTTTTTTGATAATTCAAAATCATTAGCTTATGTATATACAGGGCTCATGTGACCAATCAAAGTGAGCAAAACCTTTGTTTTCAATAAATTGTATTGAGTGCAAAACTATGTATTAAAACATTAAAAGGTGTCCCTGTTCATTAATACATGTTAACACATGGTTCTACTGTTTAATACATGGCTCTACTGTTTAATACATAATTCTGTTTAAAACATAGTTCTGCTGTTTAATATATGGCTGTACTGTTTAATACATAGTTCTGCTGTTTAATACATGATTCTACTGTTTAATACATGGTTCTGCTGTTTAGTACATGGTTCTACTGTTAGTACATGGTTCTACTGTTTAGTACATGGTTCTACTGTTAGTACATGGTTCTACTGTTTAATACATGGTTCTGCTGTTTAGTATATCTTCTACTGTTAGTACATGGTTCTAGTGTTTAATACATGGTTCTGCTATTTAGTACATCATTCTACTGTTAGTACCTGGTTCTGCTGTTTAGTACATTGTTCTACTGTTAGTATGTGGTTCTACTGTTTAATATATGGTTCTGCTGTTTAATATATGGTTCTGCTGTTTAGTACATCGTTCTACTGTTTAATACATGGTGCTGATGTTTAGTACATCGTTCTACTGTTTAATACATAGTTCTGCTGTTTGCTTCAGCTGCAGCACCCTGGTGTGATCATCCAGCAGGTGCCTGTGCCCAACACAGTGCACATGACGTCCGTAGTGAGTGATGGCCACGTTGGCTCGGACCGGGCCATCCTCGTCCAGAACATGCAGTATTAGTTGCTGACCATCGAACAAAGGAACAAACAGTTCAGACATCAACTTTACAGTTAGAACAGCTTATTGTGGGACATCAATAAGTTGAACTATGCAAAACATATTTTGTTTGGCATAATATGCCCAGTTCATTGTTTTCATATTGAATATTGTCACTTTTAAACAGAAAATAACCCATTTTGTACTGGTGATAAATATTGCATGAATATACTAACCACTACAATATCTCACACAATATGCAATTGGTCTCTTTTGTTTATCTAATGATATGCTAATATTAGTAATCGGTTACGTTCATCACTTGACAAACTACAAAATTACAGTTCCATAAACAGAACGAAGTTGTCCTATTGCACTTCTGGATGTTAAATGTTAATACCAAATTACTTAAATGGTTTTGATAGAGTATAACTATTTGTATGACGGATATCTGCTGACTGGAATTTTTTCCTGTGTAAATCATGACAGCTTTAATTTTATACAATTAAGCTAAACAAATTGAAATAATAAGCTATTCCGAATATCCAACTTTAGTTAATTAACTTTATAGCTTAAGAACTCGGTACAAAATGTGATAATTACTGTAAAGAATCATTTCTTCTCTGTATTGTTTCTTTTAAAACCTACATAATTTATATAAACATATATACAGGTACACACCCTTATATCTAACCGCAGGTTTTTTCTTTTGTGTTCTTTTATTTTGATGCGCATAAGAATATTTGCTTGTACATAATTATTGGTCCTTCATTTTAGTTATGGTAGTAAGCAGACATTGTAGCATTTGATAGTTGTAGTGTTTTTCTTTACCTCTTTATTTTGATTTTTTTCAGTTTTGTGTTATCTGTCTTTGTGTAGAATTATTTGGATATCAGTTTGCTCATTTTAAAACTGAATGCTGTAAAATATACTCTGTTTCTCATCCAGTGACAAAACCAAAATTAAAGGTATAGTGTAACATTTGTTTTCAGTATGCAAATATGTACCATATTCCTGAAGATGCAACTTGTAATACATGTTATTAAATGGCGTTAGATTCTCCTTGAATGATTTCCCCAGTGATAACAAATAAATACGTTGGTTCATTTGGTTTTAATTTGCAGGTTCAAGATTGTAATTATTTTGGTTAATTATTTTTCATCCACACACCAAGGGTACATTTTGTTTTTTGAAATTTTGATTAGCAAGAGTTTTAACAGAAAATTAATTAGCATTAAAGTACTAAATTTTTCTAAACTGCATAATGATTTCAATGTGTAGCAAATTGCAAGGTGATAACAAAGTGTACCCTGCACACACATTTATACAGTTAAAAAAAATCATGAGGTAAATTCCAATAAACTTTGTAAAATACTTTGTTTCTGGATCATCAATTGGCCTCCACTTAGGAACTGCTTTAACACAATTCCTGTTAGTGCTACAATTTACCAGTTTTTTGTTTTCTATTTCAATGTCATTTATTCTTCCATTAAATTTGTGTGGTTTAATGATTCTTTTATGTTTAGATTTTTGTATGTACTTAAATGTATTTTATGACTTTTATAGTGTTCATTTCTTACATTTTCTATCTTTTACAACTGTTTATTCATATTCAGGTTACACACTTGTTAGAAGTAATATTCACATTGGAACCAGATTCAAACGATAACCAATAAAAATGCTCAATACATCTTAAAATGCAAGATTTTTTTTCCAATACAAGTGAACACAATTTTATGCTAGACTAATAAAGTAGTTTTGTAAGTTAATTTAACATCCTCATTTATTTCTAACATGTTAAATATTGTTTGGTCAACTGTTTACTTTTTTCATTAATTAATCTGTGTAACAGCAATAAAGTTTATATTTAGACTATCTGTTCTTGTTATTACTTCAAATAATTTTATCATGGGGAAAAAAATTATGATACAAAATCCCTTTCTGATGTTGTATTACTCAACCAATGGAATATTTCAGGACCAAATATACTCAGTGGTAAGCATGTTCGCTATGGTGCAGTGGGTCATCAGATCGATCCCACATGGCCATTTCTTGACTGGTGTATCAAAGTCTGTGCATATAAAAGACCCCTTGCTGCCGATTGGAAAGAGTAGCCCATGAGGTAGCAGTGGGTTTCCTCTCTAACTATCTACATGATCCTTTGCCATATAACCGCACACCAATGTGTTGTTAAATAAACATTTCCTTCCTTTCTGCCACCTATGAGTTTTACTAAGGTGCTGTATCATGTTACTTTGAAGCTGCTGGCAGATGGAGATAGCTCATTTCGTACACTTCTTAGCAAATAGGAACAACATCAAGGTAAAAGTTTGTTTTTACCGACTTCGATTTTTTTTTTGTGAGGTCCAAAAATGCTTTTAAGAGGTGGCAAAGGGTTTAACTGCCATTTTATTTAATAGTCAAATTGTTAGTGAACAACTATTTATTTAACAGCAGTCAAATTGTTACGTGTACAAATATTTTTTTTAATGACAGGGTCATTCTGTGTCAATTCACCCAATGGTTGTGACCCGACCGATTCCAATTTTGATAGAAATTGGTATACATGTTTGTTTTGATATCAAATGCATAAATATAAAAGATTAGACCCTTATATCTCAGCAATTAGTGGGCTGATCTTCATAATGTTGGTGTTTCTAGAAAGGGAAATCCATAAGGAATCCAAATCTACCATTATTTTTTATATCGGATGATGGCAAGAGTCCTTGACCTTTTTTTACCTCGAAATTGACCTTGTGGATCATATGACCTTGAAATGACATTTAATTATAATTATAGCCTATTATGTTAGTAACAACATATAAAAATCTAGAGGTGTAATATTCAATCAAAGTAGGTGCCTATGCATATGTTAGTCAATAATGATGCACTGTTTATGAATGTTAATGCCTTCTGTTTCACTTGTTTCAAAGTCCTATATTAAAAATAATGGCAGATTTGGATTCCTTATGAAATTCACTTTCCAGAAACACCAACATTATGAAGATTGGCCAATTAGTTTCTGAGATATAGGGGTCTAAAGATTGGTGGTCAAATTTCGAAGAGCTATATTTCCAAAAGTATTTTATATTTATGTGTTTGATATCAAAACAAACATGTAAACACATTTTTATCAAAATCGGAATCGGTCGGGTTACACATTAAAAAAATAATATGTTATGAACTGTTAGTGTCCAATATTTTGAGGTAAAAATCAACTCGTGATGATTAAAAACTTTGCTGTTGGGGTGGGTTGGTTGGAGAGCACTCAAGTCACTAGGTATAGATTTATTCACTGATTCCAGAACCCTGTATTATAAATGGTAGTTTGTGACTTTATTTTTACCAGCTAAAAATGTAAATATAAAAGAATAAAGAACAGGACTTGATAATATTAAAACAAATGAATTCTTTTTGTATTCAGTTTAATGTAAATACATTGTCATCAATACGTTGTTAAAACAGTACAAGGACCGACTTTAATATATCATAACAATCCAATTTTGCATGCACTACTCCGAACATGAGTAGCCAAACTGTCTTTAAACAGTTCCAACAAATCTTTCTTAATTTCTGGAATGTCCACTATTCTCTTAAATTTTATATCTCGCCAGTTCCAGTCTATCACTATAGCAACAAGGCTGGTGAGCTTCAGGCAGCCTGAAATGATGAAAGTGAAAAATGTGAAGCTGTTTATGGAACAGAATTAACAGACTGTACTCAATCTAAATAGGGTTTTCATCTTAACAACTTCAACAATTGTATTACATTTTTTAGATTTATGTTTAAAATATCAGGAAAGTCAGAAAAAGGACCATATAGTATATTAAAATGTTTAAAAAAAACTATTAATATTGTGAGTTGTGTTATTTTATCTTGTATATTTTGCAACTTTACATAAGTTTTATCATTACCATTCAAGTAAAAATGTATATATATGTATAAAAAATAAATAGAAATTAAATAATAATAATAATAATAATAATAATAATAATAATAATAATAATAATAATAATTTTAAAAAACAGATTCGAACCTAGTTTGATGAGCTTCTGAATCCTCTGAGGTGTGCCAACTCCTATATGACAGGTTTTTGTTGTCAGGAATTTTTGTTGTTCTTGGATCTGGATATATAAAGTTAAGATGGTTATGAGCCTTTGAACTGGAGAGTTTGTAATAAAACATATACAATTAAGATTCTGAGAATAAAATAGCATTAATTAAATTATGCATTAAAATCTCTGACCACAAACACATTGCATTTACCTTAAAATGTTTAGCAAACAGTTTGGCACACTGACATTTTTCACCCTTGAACTCCTTAATTTCCCTGCAATGACAAAAACTAATTAGAGATCAACATAAATATTACACACCAAAGGTTTCAATATTCAGAAATTACAAGACAACTTGTGATGTTAAAAAATTATCTTAATTTTGTAATTAGAATGACAGGACTGTAACCACATTAACATACATGTATGTGTTAATAATAATAATTAAAAAAACAAAACAAAAAATAAACAAATTCTATATATAGTCAAACCTGCCACTCGAGGGACAGCTCAAAAGTGGCCGCCATGAGCAGGTGGCCATCATAGACAGGTAGACATTCTTAAATTACATTTTATTAACATTAAAACCAGGATGGTATCATTTAGTTTTACACAACAGTCTTCCATATTCCCTTCCAGCAATAAGTCTGCATGTTATCTCTTCATATTGAACTTGTTACTGTAAATTAGTTGTGTGGTTTTTTATTCATATTCATATTATACTTGAGGATGTTACACTAATGCGCAAAACGAATTTTCTGACATCATGTCTTAAACTACTCTGAGCATATGTGCAACGCTGCTTCAACGAGCTCAGCCACCCATTTGACACCTTGATGTCTATAGCCAAATCACAGTAAATGCCAGCGCTTTCTCAATCTACAAAACTGCTAACATTCTATAAATTGTGTTAAGGTCACGTGACATCTTTTGTCTTTCTCTGTAAGTGCTATACATTTTTGAACTGACCACTGCTATCTTCAAACGTTTGACATTTTTCCTTTACAACTGATTACCAAGGGTAATCAAAAATAATGATTTAGCCAGTGTGGTCGTTTAAAACATAAACTACTATTAATACAGCTGACTTTCACAATAAAATATATACAAATAAATAAACAATATATCGAAAAATAAAATAATATGTAATTCATGTAAATATATTTAGAAAAGTAACATTTTGTGGCCGCCATTACAAGGTTCATGGTGACTTGGGGACTTAAAAATAGTGGCTGCTGGCCGCAATGAGCAGGTGGTTGTCATATACAGGTCAAATAGAGTGTAAAATGCTTTGGGGGGACTTGAAGGTGGCCGTCATAGACATGTGGCCGCCAAAGCCTGTATATATCTATGTATATATATATACATATATACACACATATATATACACATATATATACACACACATATACATATATATACACACACATATACATATATATACACACACACATATACATATATACACATATAAACACACACGTGTATAATATATATATGTCTATGTATGTATATGTGTGTATATATATAAAATTAAAAAATAAAAGAGGAAGAGAGAAGGAGAGGGAGGATAAAGAATGAAGAGTGGGGCAGAGGACCGGGCATTTTTAAACACTATGTGACCTATGCAAATCCTGTATGACATACCACATGCAAAATAACTCTTAGCAACATTAATTATACAATACTATCTACTAATTCAAAAGACTGCCAGACTATGTTGTCATGGTAAGAGCCAACATGACAACAGTTATACTGGAATACAATACTTGCTTAAATTACAGCATCCAGATTTTTGAAACAATCCTAGCAATAAGATAATGTTAAATTTATAACTCATGACGTTGAAACGTAATTTGATATGGACTGCCATCATTTAAGATAATTTTATGACATAAATGCACCAAAAATAATTTGGAGTGTAACTGGCTGGACAAAAAAAATAAAAGAACTATATAAGACACTTAGACAGACATAACAATTTGCACCTGTTCAGTTCCACAGCTCTGGCTCCTGAACTTGTAATAACCAACAGGAGAGGCGAGCCAGGATCCAGGTGACTGGCCTGGACCAGCTTACGCCAGGTTGGAAAGATTTTCTTAAAGTACTGATCAGGACTATCATCAACCATATCACTGGACTCCAAAAAATGCTCTTCTGTATTAAAAGAAATGACAAATAATTATAAATGATGATAAAAGAGAAAAGAATAGTATACAATAAATACATCTGTTTAAATAAAAAATTATATGTTTATGATTAAAAAATAGTATAAAATCATGTTATTTAGACATAGACCAGTGTACTAATATATTGTAGTTGACATCCTTAAATATTTATACACTTATAAATGTAATAAAAAGAAAATTCTGTGTGCTTTTAAATTAGGAAAAAAAAACCTAATACAATATCACAAAATATAATACATGTACATACAACCTTGCTATACCAGTTGTGGAACACTGGATAACAACAGAAATTGTATATCACAATAGATTTAGTGTTGGGACTCTTTCAGACAAAATGGGTTACCTTGATAGCCTAATGGTGAATGCATCTGTCTTGCATGCAGTCATGATTTTTGTAATTAAAATGCGTAAATAACTGTTAATAGAAAATGTGCTGAGTATGTCATTCAGTATATTATTGTAAACTAACTTACTAATTACCATTAATCTGAAGATCATCCCATTCCACTGTTGAGAGTTTTCCTTCATAGGTTTTCTTTATCAAGCCTATAAAATCTTCTGCTTTGCCTGGTTTGGGCTTATTGACTAGCAATTCATCCGATATTTTTTTCTGAAAACAGTTATAACATGTAGTAAGACAAGTTGTAATTATCTAAACAGATATCACAAAGAACGTGTCTATATTCCTACTGGAGTGTGCCTCAACAGCTGACATGCAGCTGATCCGAGATTGATCCCTGTCAGTGAGCCACTAGTGCTTTTCTTATTTAAAATGTTTTCTGATGCAGATATAATCATTAATAAAAATGTGTCTAGCGCATTATTAACAAACATCCAGACTGGCACCAAGTGAAATAAGGCTGCAATATGACAATATGTTTAAAATATCTATTCAGACAGATACAATTATCAGTTCACAATTAGCATGTTGATAACCTGACACATATGTTCTGACTAACAAAAGAAATCCAGTAAAAGTCATAATAAAATGTCATTACTCTTTTCCTCGTCTTTTTTTTCTTTGAAGGTTTTTCTTCAGTTTTATCATCTTCACTTTTATCCTCTTCGTCTTCAGAATGTTTTACTGCAGATTTCCTTTTCAATTTTGGCTTAGTAGAACAAATGGATTTTTGTTCTGTCAAAGGTTTATTTTTAATGTTTTCAGACCTTTTTGAATTTATACTATCTTGTTTCTTTCTAGTAGTTATTTTCTCTTTCTTTTTAGACTGTATCTCTTCTGTAGCTGCACGGTTCTCTTCATCATCTGAAACAGAAATATCAAGTACTTCACATATTTCAGAGGTTACTAAAAACGGTGAATATCGAATCATAGCTTCTAACTGATTTCTATTTATAACTATATATCCTAATCAAATATATACACACAGGAATGTTTCCTGTTGTTAGTTTTCTTAGTCATTATTTCTGTCAATCAGAAAAAAAAAAAAAAAAAAAAAAAAAAAAATAATAAAAATAAAAAAAAAAAAAAAAAAAAAGGTTTTTTT
>JAUTBW010167337.1:0-19594 GCA_032361425.1 Peltospira smaragdina | reverse complement strand
CTCTCTCTCTCTCTCTCTCTCTCTCTCTCTCTCTCTCTCTCTCTCTCTCTCTCTCTCTCACACACACACACACACTGGAATATTACAGATAGTCATTATAGGCCTACTCCAGTAGAAAAGCACACACACACACACCCTCTCACTGTGAAATATTACAGACAGCCTTTATACTCCCACTAACAACGAAAAGCCCGTCCGTCTCCTGTTACCGGACATTTTATCCCACGCTTGTCGTACAAGCAGAGCACAAAGCGGCTTGTCATGTCCCGGAAATACTACCGCAGACATGATCAGACCAAGCAATTATATTTACATATTCACCCCGTGCATACCGTGTGCATTGTACAGTCATACACTCGAGATACGTTAACAATTAACAACAACCCACCCCACCTCCAAATAGATCCCACAAAAAAAGTCAATAAATGTTAACAAGATGAATGAGTAGATTTTGGTTTCAAGATCTAATGATTATTCCAGATGTACGGTAGATGAATTAGGGGTGGTGGTGATGTTACGAAAAATATATATAAAAATTCAACTTTAACTATAATAATAAAAAATATTCACTGTTTTCGTTGAGAGAAAAATATTATATCTGAACATATAAATTATTTGTTTTAACAGAATATCCCCCACCCTTACGGTACCTCCCTAAAGGCTATATGTAGTGGAAAATCTTGAATTTTGAAACTATCAGAATAACTAGAAAATTCAAGAATTTTTTTTACTTTCTTAAACAAAATTTTACACCCTACTTCTTCAAAATAAAAATGTATTAGACCACCCTCCAAAAACAGAAAGATTTAATGAAAGAAATTATAAATAGAATTCTTGAAATCTGGCAAATTCAGTGCCACGTGTACAATTCCAACAAAATTAAAATGGCTCCGTTCCCCAAAAGTTAGTATCTACCCATGCATAACTAAAACTGTAGTTATTGAGCTTGTACCATAAATGTCTAAACAAACACCCGGTATTTTTAATTACTAAAACGTGGCGAACTTGAGACTTGTTACGCAACATATGCACACTGGTTCCAAGATGGGAACTTACTACGCAGAGGCCCCTCATAGGCAAAATATTTGTATATGGAAAATAAACACATTACGTTTTTTAACTAAAAATATCTATAAACTTTAAATCAATAATAACAACAAAGATACTATATTTTACATAAAATACCAATTAATATTTATAATAAACTTAACTGTGAAGATTTATATTTATTTATTTACAAGTAGTCTGTTTAGAACCTTAAAATAATGGTTTCTATCCGCAGGAATGTCATCCTCAAAAAGGCCCCTCAAAAGGATGACCGCATTGCCTCCGCATCCCTACGAAGCGGCGGAGGAACTTAGCTTTGGCTTACAAGAGTAAGACGTGGCACAAAAGACTGAAACCTCCAGGAGAAAAGACGTACACTGTTGAGCTATGGAAACCAAGACATTTGTTGGTGTGCTTTCTGCATTATTTGCAGTTTTTGTGACAAGCGGGGTAATTATAAAAACTTTTAAATTAATTTTGTAGAACTTAGAAACAAAGTTTTAGAACGTTATTTTCCAGTGTTACAAACTAAGGTTACTTTGTAAAACTTAGTGTTAAACTAGAGGCCTTGTTGAGGATAGATAGTCTGTAATTCGGCAAATCTTACACGAGTGAAGTTTATTAACTTTATTAAGTTGTGTTAATGCAAATTCACATTTATAATATATAAATGCTGATGGTTGTTGGTACAATTACTGGAATATTTGACTTCGTAAGTTCGTTAATGTCAGGGTTGGATAAATCCGTGTCGGACGCCCGAGGCTACCAGATTTAACTACGTTAAGTGGGTTGCGTGGCAGATGAACATATTGTTTGCCCCATTGACCATTCACCATTTGTAAACATAGTGATAATAATGTTGAAATTTGGTTTAATGTGCCAAATGATTAGCAAAAAGTTTAGTGTGTTTAATTTGGGAATAGGGCATACATAGTAAATAGCTCAGAGGTAAAGCGTTCACTTACGGTAACGGTTACATGATTGTGCAGTAGGTCGTCTGATAGATCTCACCAGATGGACCCATTGAGCTCTCTCATTTAAGCCAGTGCTCCACAACTGGTGTAACAAAGGCTTTGGTATGCACTAACCTGGCTGTGGCATGGTGCATATAAAAGATTCCTTGCTGTTATCAGAAAAGAATAGCCCATGTGATGACAGAAAGTTTCCTTTCTCTGAATCTTTATCACGATGATCAATAACCACATAAAACTGTAGATAATGTGTTAAATTAAATTTCTTGTTTGATTTGAGTTCATGCTAGGTGGAAGTAAAAAGAACATGCCATGTCATGCACAACCTCAACTGATTATGTGCAAAATAATGCATGTCTGTGTTGAAACTGAACCCATTACATCTTCCATGTCCATGCCCAAGGTACTGGGAATGTGTGTTGTTGTTGTTGTTGTTGTTGTTGTTGTTTTTTTGTTGTTGTTTTTAAATAACAAATATCAAGGAAAATTTTGCTTTGCAAATTTTAATTAATGACATTTTAGTAATTACTATTTTACTAGAAAATGAAAGGAGAGGTGCAGAAAATGAAATGGTAGTGTGAAAGGTGGGGTGACAATGAGAATCCTAGTTTATAAATATTCTGAAGAAAACTTTTATGCATTCTCTCATCCTCATATACATCCACATTGAATATAGCTGGTTAAACAAAGCCTTGCTAACTACTTAACCTAACTTAATGAAGGTTAAACTGTTATAGGGTTCTCGTTGGTCCATTTAAGGTGAAGGAGAGAGAACCCTGCTATCATTACTACTTTACTGTTCTCGAGTGCTAGGATTTTCTAAATTTTACTTCCTGTAAAGTCAGATTAGAAAATTCTCTAGCCATAATTAAAATTCAGAGTAGTTATGTAATTAGTAATTATTTACTGGCCCAAGTCTAACAATCATTGGCCATGGACATCGGGCCACTGTATATTTTGAAGCCCTAATGTTATATTTTGGGGTGCATGTATCCATTAGGGGTAAAATAAGGCAGACTGCTGCCATGTCTGTCTTGGGTTTGTCCTGCAGTTCGGAGGTGTGGTGGGTCTTCAGATTGTTCCTATATCGTCCACTTATTGTGAAAACTGAGTTGAAGTGTCCATGTGACTTCAGTGACTTTGTTTTTTGTCCTGGCAGAAGTTCATATCACAAGCATGCTTATAATGGGATATATCCGTATTCAGCTTTGTTTATCTCCATATTAAATAACACTGTAAATAGACTGTAAACGTTACATCAACTGTTTCTCAAAATGTATTATTTTGGAGATAGAAAAGTGTGGTTCTCAGGTGACAATATGGTAGACAGTGCTCCACAACTGGTTTAACAAAGACCATGGTATGTGCATGTATAGATGTCTTGCTGTTAATCAGAAAGACTAGCCCATATGGTGGCAAAAGGTTTCCTTTCAGTAACCTTGTCTGATGCCATAATAATAACCAAAGATAAAATGTTGAATGTATCATTAAATAAAATGCCCCTCTCTTACAGGCATTGCAAGTAAGATGAAGTTGTCTTATACCCCATTAGTCGTAAACATTTGACTCATTGTATTGAATTTTTATACTTTGTTTTTCCAGGCTTCAGATATCACAACGGTGACGAAAAAGGTGTTTTTTGATGTCACAATTGGGGACAGAGCCGCTGGTCGCATTGTTATTGGTCTGTTCGGTGACACCACTCCAAAAACTGTCAAGAATTTTGTTGACTTGGCAACAGGTGTCCATGGATATGGCTACAAGGGCAGCACTTTCCATCGAGTTATCAAGGACTTCATGATTCAAGGTCAGTACAGGAGATGTAGATTGGCGATTTCTAGATGGGAGATGGGGATCATGGTAATTTCAATAGTTTTGTGTGAAAATATAACATGAGGCTAGTAGGTCAGCTGAAATTTGGTTACGAGCCATTCAAAAGTTGTATGGGTGAGTCAGAGTTTTGCTGTAAATTTTTTTATAATATACCAAGTTCATACCCTGGAACTATTTATTTTATATTTTAAAAATAACTGCCCTAAATCCAATGACAAAACTTGTGTACTGGGGGAAAAGGAGCAAATGGTTGGCAATACGTATGTTGGGGGGGGAGGGGGCGGGTATCATTGCAGTTTTCCATCAAATTTATTGTGCAAAATGGGGTCCATGGTGTGAATGGTTAAGCCATTGCCTAAATTTTCCATTTCCTTGTAATATGCTGTAACTGGATATATTCAACTGCTTTCAGTGCATTTATTTTCATAAATGCTTTTTAATTTAAAATGGTTTAATAAATGCTTTTTAATTTAAAATGGTTTAATAAATGCTTTTTAATTTAAAATGTTATAACATTAGCATTTGCCAGCATTACCAAATGTAAATTATAAAATATTACAATTGTATCATGTATAATTTAAAAATTTGAATGTAATTTTGTTTCAATATATTTGCAGGAGGTGATTTTGATAAGAAGGATGGGTCTGGAACAAAGAGTATCTACGGTGATTATTTTGATGACGAGAACTTCAAAGTCTCCCATTATGGACCTGGCTGGATCAGCATGGCCAATGCAGGTAAATTGTCTCCCTTTGTTATGAAGTTATCTCCCTTTAACAATGACCTATTTTCGTTTCCATAGAAATTACATACCTGTACAGACAGACCAAAAGAGTGAGGGAAAATTATTTTTGGTAAAAGTTACTTTTTTTCCCTTCTAGATTTTAGGTCATGTATCGTTTAAGGTGAAATTTGGATTTGGTTTTGCTTTATTGTGCAAACGTTAAATTTTTTGTGGTACTAAAATGTCAAATGATTTTGATGTTTTTTTTTGTAATTTTTTTATTAATTTTTTTTCTTATTCTCAAAACCCCTATACTGTATATGTTCAATATGTGTGATTTATTAACATTATAGGAAAAAACACCAACGGCTGCCAGTTCTTCATCACATGTATTGCCACACCTTGGCTGGATGGGAAACACGTTGTGTTCGGCAAAATCTTAGAGGGCATGGATGTTGTCAAGGAGATCAGCAGCGTGCCAACAGACTCCAAAGATGGACCTGAGGAAATCATCACCATCGTAGACAGCGGGGAAATCATGGTGGACCAACCATTTGTTGTAGAAAAAACTGGTGTTGATATGCAGATGTAGACTTTAAATTAGGCGTTAATGTTTTTGTACAACAGAATACATATGGGGCTCAGTAGAAATGTATTGGATTGTGTAAACAAAACTGAAGATGTTAGGTTTTAATTAGTGGAATATTGGCATAATGTGATGTGGATTTAAATATTGGAAAGTGACGTAACAATTTTTTTGGTGAATATCAGTTTTTTCTCTGAAGAAAATTTAAAATTGTTTTAATATTTTGTTAAATGTTAAATGTTGGAAGTGTGGGTTGTAAGTGAAATTGCAATTGTCCAAAATAAATTTACACTTTAGCAGTCAGCACTTAGTAATATCATGTGTTTAAAAAAAACTCGTAAAAAGGCCCCATTATACTTAAAAGGTTATTCATAATAATAAAAAATGTGATATATTTTGTAAGTTTAAGTATTGATCTCTATGAATTTTTCTTATAATTAAAATATTTAATATTTGAATACAAATTCTTTTGTACTGCACTTTATTGGTGAGGAACTCGTAATAGCATTAATATTTTAAGAACTGTTTTGTGATTGAAAAATAAGTTTTGTTCTTTAATGGTATTTATTTCTGAATTTTTCTCTTTATTTATCATTGGGTCATAGGAAAATGTAGATTTTTATATTCATATAGTTTGAGCAATTAGTAACTGTGATATCACCAGTGGGATCCGTCCAACACCACCTACTTTGTAGATATCAGTGATATTTCACCAGCTAGTGTAGATACGAAGTTTTTAATACACTGCAATTGTTCGTTCACATACATGGTTTTGTAAATAGATTAAAACTTGTAATACACCACCATCTGTTGCTATCAGTATGTTTACCATCTGATGCTAGTGATATTTCACCATCCGATATTTTCGTATTTTGATCATTTAACACCTTAGGTAACCTTTTTTTTTTCATCCTATAAAATATTTCACCATCTGGTAATTGTGATATGTCGCCATTCGGAACTAGTGTTATTTCACCATCCGTGTAATTACTTTGTTCTATGTGTGACTGGAAGATGTAAAATTGTCGGTCAGTAGGTATAAAAATTACACTTCAAGACGGGTATCTATTTCTATGTTATTCAAAACAAAGTGGCTGTTAATGGACATAGAACAAAATAATTACAATTCCATCAGATTTCATAATTTTAACTTGTCTCTTTTTTGTCACTGCCAGTATCAATTTCACTGAAGCTTGCTTGTTAATTGGTGCTACTATAATGGTGCTTATATATATATATAATGTATGTTTTGTACGTGTGGTTTCTATTATGTTTTTAAGAGAAAAAAGCACTATTATGCCTTTGTGTTTTGTACTTAAGTATTGTCTTGTCTTATTAAATCGTACAACACTGCTAGTAGTCATTAATGAATAGCCATTTTATACAATGGGAAGAATATTGATAAGATACAGTTGATGGTGAGTGTCCACTATGCTACGAATATTCAACAGCAGTTGGGGGTGTCTGTTTTTTTCAGGTTTTGCTGAAACCAGTCCATATCACAAGACCCGATTTGTAACCAAGATCTGAGACGACCTTTTGTGATCAATGAGATATAATTTTATTTATAGATGTACTAAATGACAAAACTATTTTTGGGTTCAATTCAACATTCTAGGCAGGGATTCTCAAATTTGTATAAAAGTATGTTGTACGGTCAAATTTGTGAAAATTAATTGACCATGATTAATATGCTATTTCTGACCCATATTCTAGACGCTTCTGAGTGATATACAAGAGTAAAAATATTTTAAATGGATGTTGAAATATTGTCGGTATATTGGATCTGTTATGTATTGAGTCTTGAGTATGTGGTTTATATCCTCCAGCAGTTAGATGAATATACAAAGATCTCTAGTTAAACAATAATTTTATATTGATAATTTACTCACATAGAATAATTTACATAAATACTGGTGATTTACTTTCTTGCACCTGGTTTTATGATGTTTTATGATTATAATATTTAAGAACAATTTGTCCACCAACTGAAAACACCACTGATAGGTATTGATCATCTTGCCATTTTATTCATTTATTTTGTGTACATTCTAGTCATTGAAATCCATTGTGCAAATACAAAAGTAACTGATCAAATTGGAAATGAAAATTTATACTTTTTATAACGATTTAAAAAATAATTCAGTTCTAATAAATGAGCTAAAATTATTTAACCATCAGAGTTCATTAAATTGGTACTTATTATATTGAAGCCACATTTATAAATAAGGTCACGCAGTGGTTATTTTAAATTATTTAATAGTATAATTAATTTCTGGTCTTCTCAAAAATGAAGACACCAATAACCTAATTAAATGTTGTCTCCCTATCGTTTGGCATGCGATCTGAACCACTGTTTGTAATGCACCATTTTTAATGCCAATATAGTCATTAATAACTTTCTGAGCATGCTTCTAAAATGATTAGGTTAAATTAAGATCTCCATATAAATGTATTGGTGCAAAGTCCGAGTGAAGATGTCTTAATAGTAAGGTGTTATTCTTGATTTGAGGAAATCCACGAATGTCATTTATAATTCTAAACCCGATGGTCGAAATAGAATAACTCCAGTATTTATTTGTTCTTTCTTGTTTTAAACATGTTTTATTGCTGTGAAAATAGTATACAGTTTTGGGATTGGCCAACATTGTTCATTGTTATCTACATACATTTTTCTTCCCTTAATCAAAACCAGTTAAAAATCAAAGATTCATTTTTATTTATATGCATTCACCCCAAGTTAATCACTGGAAAACTTAAAACCTCACACTGATTTTTGAGTCTGTCTGCTGTGCATTACTGAATATATTTCATGGCTTGTCATTAGTAGTTAGAAATGTTTTTACCTTCAAGTATGTACGTCTTCATAAATTCTTAAACTGATACATTTATGTTCAGCAAGTATTCCAACATTTATATGCAACAACGATCTGTAAATATTTTGGAACTTTGTGTATAAAATAAAGATGTGAGAATCTCACTACAAATTTTTTTTGTAATAAATCGGTGTGTTAATTACTTGATTGTATTACATATCATTGTTGGAAGTGTTTTGCTTTACTGATGTTTGTTTATAAATAATAATTTTGTTCTGAAAATTAATAAAGGTGTTTTCAAGAACTGGTGTTTTTGTAATCTGGTAATTGTGCTTGGACATTCATGAAATCTCAGAATATTTGGGGAATTTTATAATACCACCAAAAAGTTGGGGTTTTTTGTGCTATAATTGAAATGTAAGGGATTTCATGAAATCTATGGTTTCGCAGTCTTACTCTTAGCATGCCTAAACATCGGTATGTGCCCATATCAATGTTCTTGAACTTTATGGTACATTCATTTCATTATTAGTTAACAGAAAGGAAATGTTTATTTAACAATGCATTTGACACATTGGTGTATGGCATCAGGCATATGGTTAAGGACCATGTAGACAGGAAACCTGCTGCCGCCACTTCATGGGCTACTCTATCGCAGACAGGACAGTACATACCATGGCCTTCACTATACCAGTCATGTTTCACTAGCTCAACTTTTATGGAGTAGTTCAAAGGGTAGAGCATTTGCTCATGGTGTGCTTATCACTGGAGATGGTCATGGTACATGCTATCCTGTCTGATAGAGTGCAATAATTTGCTGCTAATAAATAAAAACAGCAGTTTTTTCTCTGACAACACCTGTCATGGGCAGACAACTCAGGATCCCGAGATGTGTCCGAAACCGTTGGGTATATGGTCACGTAAATGGGTTCCCTGACCATCAAAACTGGTACTTAACCATATGGTGACAGATATATATCTAAAGACCATTCAGATTGAATAAATGAATTTTTAATGACACACCAGCACGAAGATAAATCGGATATTGTGTACCATTCAGATAAGAGAAAAAGATCTGCTACAAAGTGTAAGAAATAGCACATTAAAAGCCTTTGTTAGACCAGTTGTGGAGCACTGGTTGGAACAAGTAATAGCTAAATGGGTCCAATAGATAATGACTGCACATTCTGTGAAATAACAACAAAATACACAAATATAGAAGTTTGTTTTATTATTCACAAACAATATTAATAGTCATGAAAACCCAGAAAATATTTGTTTCAACTGCAAAGCCAAAATCTGAGTCCATGATAAGACTTGAATTTATTTGTGTGAAATATTCAACATTGTGGATTACTTTATTTTTTTTTACTGGGTATCATTATTTTCATTAAAAAATATTTTTAATAGTAGTAGTAGTAGTAGTAGTAGTAGTAGTAGTAAATCGGTAGATGATAGTAAGTGTTTTAAATTATTCATTAACTAAGTTATCCCTTTAGACCCTTACGGATACTGTCAAAATGGTAAACTGATTTATTTATTTTACATAATTATTGAGACATCAATATCATTTTTCAATGTTATATTACAACCTGGTTGACCAAGACTCAATTTTGAAATAAATAGAAATGTTGTTTTGGGGGATTTCTTTGGCAATTCTAACTAGAAATATTACCCAATTAAAAATAAACCAGTACACAGTGTGTCAAGAATTGTAGATAAAAACACAATGCTATTTACTGAAGAAGAAAACCCCAAAAGAAACTGGACAAGCAAATTGTTTTAGAACATTTTGAGCATAAACACTGACATTGTGGTTAAATGCCTAAAACAAGCATTTGTAATGATGCAATCTATGTACAATTTGACTAATACACGTACATGAGCGAAGATCCAAATGAGGCACATATTTACATCCTCAAAATAACCAAGTACACTGTAACAACACATACCTTTGAAAAGGTACTTCAACATAGGATGGCCGTGATCCTTTATATAGGAGGGGTGCGTGTGTTAAACACACCAACATCAACAGACACACATTTTTTAATATATTTTTCCAATAACACTGATGATACAATGACTTGAGAGTTCCACAAAGATATGCCTATATTGTTACACCATGTAAATTATACACCACGAAAGGACCATTAAGGTTGTTAAGAATTGTCAATATTTAGTTTATGATATATGTAACACACACATTTTAGTTTGGCAAAGGGGTTAAACTAATTCATATCAGAAATAGCTACACCTATAAATCCCTGATTTGACTCTATGAATCAGTAATAATGACAATTTTAATGTTCCGATGATTTTTATTAAATGAATTTAATGATAAATCTTTGTGCACATCTAAAACTACCCCTAAGTTCTAATACAGGTCATAATCTTGTACTTAGATTATTTAATTATTTTATCTTTATATTTTAGCATTAGTTTTGACAATAATATGCATGACACAATGCAAGCATATCAATAAGTGAAATAAAATCAAGGACTTGCACAGATTTAGAAATGCTAATCAAGAAAGAATCAGCAAGTAAAGCTGTTATTTGTTAGTATAAAACTAATCTAGTTTTCAAATCGTACACACCAACAGACTGCCTACATACACCTGTGTGTAGGAACTTCTTCCTAAGGATAAAACTTGCTGGATTCAGGGAAACAAATTTGTGTGGAATTCGAACTGAGACAAGTTACTATAGGAACAAAGAAACCTGTTTTTTTGTGTTTTACAAGAACCAACTTTTCATACATGTGGAAATTAATGAAACACCATCCAGTGTATTAGGAAGTATTGTCTGTAGCCCTCTCCTGTACTAATCTAAGTCTATCCTCAACTCTTGACTCTAAAACTCACCCTTACTTTAAACCTAAAACTACCCATAAAGATTACGGTTGGAGAGGTCCTAATCAATATATTACCATATATTACCATATATATATAATTTTTTTTTTTACATCTGCCCTATACACTGGTACTGTAATAATGAGTACTTTAATTTCTAATAATGAATATGCTTTTTATTAGTTATTTTCAGCATCAACATTTGGTTTTAATATAGAAAATATACTAGCATTTGATATTAAATGATTCCAGATTATATCACAAATTGTGAAATATTTAAATATAGCGCATTGTGCTGCAATACCTAACCTATTGCATGCTACAACAGCACGACAGACCCTTGTTATAAAACTTTTTCATTCAAACAGTAGTTTATCTCCAGTAATTAGGTCACACCTGCATACTCATAAATTACTTAATTTAAACTGGATGGTGCTCAATTTAAACTGGATGGTACTAAGTTGAGTGCCCAGGCTTTTAAAACATAAAAGAGTAGACTTTAATGAAGCCCAGACTTTAATGTAATGCTGTTTGTATGACATTCTCAATATGTTAAAGTCTGGACTTTATTAATGTCTTGGTTTTAGGCTTTATGAGCAGGGGGCCAGATATATACATGAATTTAAGCATAATTCAGAAATGTAAGGTGTACGATGTGACTAACAAGTTGGTGTCTGTAACTAGGTGCAAATCTTGCAAAAATGTATCGCACCCTAGCTTTATTACAGAATGCAAATATTGCAAATATTAATCACACCCTTTTATATAGGATGCAAATTTTACTAAAATTAATTCCACCCTAACTTATATAAGAGGATGCAAACCTACTACACTTTTACACTGTAAATGTAGCAAATCATCTCAATGAACTTCTAAATTTCTAGAAGTTGCTCTAGATTCAAAACAGGTTTTTTATGGTGAACTTTTAATTTTAATTCCTGCCATAACTGTCATTTGCAGGTTCTTTAAAGTCTACAATATGTATTTTCAATTTTCATTTGGCTATCATGTATAGTCATAATTTGAAGATTAAAACACACAATACAAGTGTTAGGAATACACGTCTTTGTAGTTTTTTAAATTGTTGTATCTATTGTATGACTAGTCAAAGCTGAAAATTTGTATCTATCAATAATACTATTGTTCTCCTGTTCTGTCAACTTATTTTTCTATCTCTGTAATCACAACGCTATTCTGTAACATGATGCCAAAGCCTTTTTTTACAATTTGTATTTTTACACAGTATTCACATTTCACTCAACATCTTTAGGTGGCAAACAATCTTTTCTATAATTCACTAACACAAGCCAGTTGGATACAAGCTCAGTCCCTCCCCTATTCCCTCAGGTTTAAGCTTTTCTACTCTGCATCATTAACCTTCTGACTACTGCAGGCAAAATAGTGTGTTTCCGTTTGCCAATCATAGTGTGTTCCTTTAATACAATTTTCCTACCATTTTACACCCGGAAACATCTAGTACACAAGGCCAGGCAACAGGCAATGGTTCACAGTGTTTAGTGCTTTGTTTTGTTTTCGTTTGTTTAAAAAATAAATTTTAAAAATTGACTTTATTCGTTTGACAGTCA
Source organism: Peltospira smaragdina (assembly GCA_032361425.1). Lineage (NCBI taxonomy): Eukaryota > Metazoa > Mollusca > Gastropoda > Neomphalida > Peltospiridae > Peltospira > Peltospira smaragdina. Next base: position 7,180 of record JAUTBW010167337.1, on the reverse strand, counting down.
TGACGGAACGTCACGATCACTTTGAGGAATTGATATCTGATTTAATCAGCTGACAGTAATTTTGATCGTTCTATGCACATCGAAAATTGTGAAACACTGAAGTTTGTTTCAGAAATAAATTGGACTCAACAAAATACATGGATTATCAATAATGGATGATTTGCCGGACAGCTAACTTTTAATGTTAAAGCCAGCTTTTTTTCTTGCTTTTTTGCACAATTTTGATCATTTTTAACTGGTATAAAATGTTACCTAAACATGAAAAAAGTAGAAAATAATTCGTATCAATTCACATACGAACATAATTTTAAGATTTTACCAAACATTTTATTCAGTAAGTAAGCAAAACTGTGGTATTTATGTACCTACTAACACTTTGTTTTTACAAAAAAATTATAATTCAGTAGTCAGAAGGTTAAAAAAACACACCAAACACCCACCCTGATACACACTCATTATTAATTCCCCTCCCATTTAATAAACCCTCCAAAACAAAGAAAACAATTAGGACAACAAAAAAAAAATAAAAAAAATATTGGTAATAATAATAATAATAATAATAATAATAATAATAATAATAATAATAATAATAATAATTAAAACAAATAAAAAATAAATAATAATAGCAAAAAAAAATAATAAATTTCAAAAAAAGAGGGAAAAAATGCAAATAATATAGTACCTCTCACATTAATCCCTTTAGCCATCTACACACACCTCCATCATACACCCCTGTAAACAAAACGGAACCACCTGCTGACTGAAAGCTCTGGACTTGTGAAGCTGTGGTTGGCAAAACAAACAAAACACCACCCACAGACCTAACCCTCGGCCTGAGACACCATTCCCGCTCTCGATTCAAACTCAAACTGAATCCCCATCACTGTCATGCAGGTCGCTCTGACCCTGCTAGTCGCTGCAAACCCTGGATAACTGTGACTCTAGGTCACAGTGACCATGGCGACGACCTCTGCTATGAGGGCAGCAGGTCAAAGTCGTCATTGATGTGCACCATCGGCACGTGGAGGTCATCAACATCTGGTGTTGCGTTGCTGTCACACAGACTGAGCTCACGCATCTTCCACTGCCAATCCATCTTCTGTACGGCGTGCAGGCTCTCCGCTTCGTGGTGGTGTCGAGATAACAGGAACTCCTGGTAAACAGATAAAATAGGGTGCAGTCTAAAATAATATAATAATCCTGTTGAAGACGAGGAAATCCTAACCTGAGAGAGAAAATAATCTAACATGACTGGCTGTTGAAGTGAGTTTCAGACAAAACAGTTGCATCTGATCTCAAGGGTTAGGATTTCCCTGTCTTCAATAGACCTGACTGTTTGGTAATTTTTCTTGCATACCTAATTATAGTTTTTACAAATGCCAAAAGAGTTTAACACATTTGCAACTACAAACTTTTATGGGGTATCTCAGGGAATAATCCAGACCAATTTTTTAGGATACCTTTACAGTGAATTGGAAGGAAAAAGCCTTAATACAGAAAATGGGATTTACTAAAACATGATAAATATCAGTTTTTGGTTTGCAATATTTAGCATAGAAAATAGGCAAATGAACTGTAACAACAACAAAATGGTTCTATTCAGCATATATAGTTATTTTTTTAACTGATTAAGTTATTACCAGGTATAATTAACTTAAATGGGAAATTATTAGATGATAGTTGGGAATAATTCTGTATCAGACTGGGAATACACTTTAGGGAAATGGGGCCTGTAACAGACCCCAAAATACATGGTAGACTATACCCTGTACCTTGATGATGTCATTTAAACAACTAGAAATCATTCTCCCGTTGTTGAATAAATGACATCATCTGCACATTAGCTTTCCTCTTCCCAAGGGAAAAGGACAAGCTATCCGTTACACCAGAAGTAGATGGATAAATCTGTCCAGTGTGTAAGAAATTGCTGTTACAACTGAATGGAATGTGACATTTGGTCATTCATTTTCTCCAAGACAATCAATATCGAATTTGATTAATGTCTTTCAAATATTTGAGATTTGTTAGACCTCAGATAAATCTGAATGGTAAAATAGGTACCAGAGTTAAAAATCACATCTCTGTACAAAGGAGAGTCAAGGGAAGTTTCAGACAGATCTGATAACACAGACACAGACAAGTGTTATCTCCCTCTAGTTACTTCTGGTATTATTTGAGCAAAACCAAACACAAACCCACCTTAACTTTCTCATGGCAGTATTTTAACAAAACATAACCCAAACCAACCTTAATTTTCTCATGACAATATTTTAACAAAACAAAACCCAAACCAACATTAACTTTCTTATTATAATATTTTAGAACCCCCCCACACACACACACACAAAATATTGTAATGAGGTTGGTTTGTGTTTGGTTTTGTTAAAATATTGCCATGATAAAATTAAGGTGGGTTTTCTCATTGCAGTATTTTAACAAAACAAACCCCAAATCAACCTTAATTTTCTCACTATTATTTTAGTAAAACCAAACCCAAACCAACCTTAATTTTCTCGTATTTATCTTCGACATCTTGCAACCAGGAGAAGAACTGTCGTCCATTGTACCGCGATCTCACGTTCTTGTCCCGGTTTTCAACCTGGAAAGATAAAAAAAAAAGAGGTTAAAATCAATGCTAAACAGTTTATATAACAATTTACATGAACAGAATGCATCATATGGTTAAAAAGAAAAAGGTGAAGTGATTTATTTACAATGCACTCCACATACTTTAAGGTTATACAACGTTAGACATTTGGTTAAGGAACATTACTGTAATGAGAAGGAAAATCTGCTGCCACCACATAACTACTCTTTCAGATTAGAAGCACATTACACCATGCTTTATGTTTAAACAATGTTTAATTTAAGGCAATTTGCTTTCATTAAAACAATAAGGACATAGTACTTGATCTATATACACAAAAGGTATAGTTGTAATTTATATTTCAAAAATTATCTAGTAAGTTAGTATTCTTAACAACACAACTTTCTACAGTTTCAAAGGTTAGTATACATTTTAGTATTGATATAACATTAAATATATTACATACAAATATAAACTGTACAAATAAAGGTTATTAGTGGTTAAACAATTAAACAAAAGAACAACAATATATTTCTGATGAACAACTTTTCACAAAGGCACAAATCACACAAAAAAGATGCTACTATAAAACAAAGACGCACAACTAACTACTAGGTCTAAGAAAATGCCAACATGAAATATTTCCGATAATATTAATAATATAACTATTACTAAAATATATTAATGAGCATGTTATTTATTAATTCTTGTTTGATTAGGGTTTTTTTGTAGTTTAAAGAAAAGAAAAGGAGGACAGATCTTGCTGATAATTTCTAAACTTTACCAGTGTTACTCTCTTGCTATTTTATTAATTATTTCATCTTCAATTTCCTCCCTTGTCTCAACTTAATTATTAATGTCAATAATCACTATTCTATAAATGTTTTTAGGTAAAAATTATTTAAGTACAAAATGGTTTAGATACCCAATCAATAATGTCTCAAAATAGTTACTACAGGCTAACACGATTAGTATTAGGGCAGTCTTTATTTGTTGAATAACCAATGATTTGAAAGTTGGAAATGCTGCGTTAATTTAAGAATTAACTTTACATTGAATGACAAGGTTTAGAAGCACATTACCATGTTTTCCTTTTGTTTTATTATTATTAACCATTGTTTATGGAGCACTATATAAATATTATAAGCTTAACTCTTGTGACGTTCTTTCAACAACATTAAAACAACAGAAAACCATGGGTACTGGGACCCCACTGTACACTGCCAACTGCACGGCATTCACGTCACTGGAGACAATGTACTGAACCTGGGTCGGGGGTATTTTGGGCCCTGGGGCCACTCCTTTAACAATCGGTTGATCGGCTCTGGAAACCTTGTTTTGGCGAGACCTGCTATTTTTTTGTCTCTGAGACCACCGTTTCTTGACCACCTGTTAAACATTCACCTTGTACGTGTACATCTTATTTGTGTTGAGCAAACGTGGTTATTTTAGACTGCTTATGGAGTAAATACATGGCCTTTTACAATAATAATTCCATTTTTATAAATACATGACCCAGTACTAAAATCCTCAACTGCATATTTTTTGTAAATCCATGCCCCCGTTATCAAAATATTAATATTACATTTCATTCATTGAAAATATATGTATCTTTACCAAAATATTACAATTCATTCAATGTAGACATGCCCTTCTACAAAAATATTACAATTTGTTTGATATATATATATGCCCCTTTACTAAAACATTACATTTAATTTGTGGTAAACACATGTCCTAAAATACTGGATTTTGTTTGTTTTAAACTACATGCCTCATTACTACAATATTAAAAATACAATGATTTCATGTTGTAAAATATATGCCCAATTTACCCTAAAATAGTAAATTTCTTGTACATATATATCCAATTCCTACATTATTAAAATGTTATTTGTTATAAACATATTCTGCATTATACTGAAATATTTGACTTCATCTGTTGTAAATACATGTCTTATTACTAAATTTTTACATTTCATATTATCACATTTTATTTTGTTTATACAAAAATAAATAAATTTAATTACAATTTTGTAATGAGACATCTACAATTATGATATGAATGGATTTTGTATTTATATTTTCATTATATATATAAATTTTGTTTTTCATTTCTTAATGCTTGGGGAAATTTTTTTAAGTAGTGACATCATACACTTAACCAAATTATTAATTTGTATCTAATAATATTTTTAAAACTTTTTTTTTTTTTAATGCTCTAGATACAACTGGTAGCTAAGACATCATTAAACAGTAAGAAACCGTATCTAAGCATGCTTGAGGAAAGCACACAAAAATGCAACAAAAGATCTACTTCTAAAAAGATGGATTTGTGAAAATGAAATGTCAAGCAAAAAAGCATAAAAAAATAAAATAAAAAGATGTTCACAAAAGCCGATAATTATAACTCAACTAAAATTCAATAGTGAAACTGGAAAACCTTTAAGCTATTAAGAAATTAAAGAATGATTTATATATGATTTCAAAAATATTTTAGTTGGTCTATACTTGGTCATACACAAAATAAAGGGGAAACAGGCTTTTAAATGTTATTATTTTTTTAATTTACAAATTTGTTTTATTTATTAATTTTAGCCGATACATTTTAGTTGCTTTATAAATTTTGGTTCATTTATAAATTTTAGTTGATTTATATTATAAATTAGAGTCAATTTACAAATTTTGGATGATTTTTACATTTTAATCAATACTAATTTTTTTAAACATTAATTTTTTTTAGTTGAGTTATAATTGTGTACGTCTATCCCTAACATGCTAGCTCGGTGTGTGAATATTATATTTAAGTTGATTTATAAATTTTAGTTGATTTATATTTCTTTTCAGTCATTTACAAATGTTTGCCGAGTTATAATTGTGTACGTCTATCCTCATAGTCCCTGCTTAGTGTGTAAATGTTACATTTAAGTTAATTAATTTTTTTTAGTCATTTCTAAATTTTAGTTGAGTTATAATTGTGTATGTCTAGCCCTATCATGCTAGCTCAGTGTGTGAATGTTATAGTTAAGTTAATTTATATTTCTTTTCATTCATTTCTAAATTTTAGTTGAGTTATAATTGTGTCCGTCTCGCCCTATCTGCTACCTGCTCGATTTCCTGCAAGTTGTAGATCTCCTCGTCGTTCAGGATGCTGCACACACTGAACGGAATGCTCTGGTTCGCCAAAGCTCGAGCAGCTCGCCCATGCTCGCGCAAAACCTCCTGCTCAATCGACAGAACCAGCTTCTCCTGCAAAAACAGAAATAACACAGCGTGAATTACTGTAACAGCGACTATTTGGCTGATACAGTAGTTTTTTAGATTTCTTTTAATAAGGTTAAATGTAAAATAATGATAAAAATTAACATCTTTTATTTATAACTATATGATATCTACAATACAGTTAAAGCTACATTCCTTGAATTAAATTTTAAAAAAATCATACTGTATAGTGCACTACATTCGCTACACTACTTGGTCAAATTTACAAAAAAACATAGCAGTTCAAAAGTACCCGCTACTAAATATGCACTAGACACTTCTTCACAAATAAACAAGCAATCACCTGATATCTTCTTTTTTTTTTTACATTGGTGTCACCATTAATTTCCACTAAACATAAGTGTCTGCTTTGTTAGGTAATGGCAGAGTTCGTTTACACTGTTTTAGTAAGCATTTGACAATAAACGTGAAATGCGACAGTTCGCTAGTAAATTAAAAATGCAATTTTGTTTGTATTTGAACTTTAAAATTTTATGTTGCAATAACATATAACTCAACACATACTTTTCAGCATGGGTTAAAAAATACCAGTGTCCAGTGCAAATAAATGGAATAGAACAGTCAGAAAATTGACAAGATCTAACAAGATGAAATTTTAATCACACTGTCAGTATTATGTATAACACATCTACATATTTCACACAATATTTCACAGCAAAAAAGGAAGAAAAAAGGGGCAAACAGAATGCAGCTGAAAATTTAACAAGTTTTAGAATAAAAAGATTATAAACAGCTACACAAAGGTTTTTGTCAGCATGTTCTGATAAAAAAAAAAACAACACCTTCAATAATTGAGAGGTGCTAAATAATATTACTCACCCTCTCAATTAAGTGTTGAAGTCTCAACTTGTATCTCAAATTTTCCTGCTCTTCAAACAAATCCCGCATTGGACCAGTAACCGAGTTGGGAGGCGAGAGCTGAATGAGAAAGAAGAAAAAGATAAGATGAATTTATACAGTACTCTGTGTAAACCGGACTGTGTAATCAGGATCTCTGTGTAAACCGTTTGATTTCTCAATTCCCGTCATGCTACCTAACACTGGTTCTCTGTGTAAACCGTTTGATTACTCAAGTCCCGTCACGCTACCTAACACTGGATCTCTGTGTAAACCATTTGATTTCTCAAGTCCCGTCACGCTACCTAACACTGGATCTCTGTGTACACCACACTGTTCCATCTCCACTTTTAGTGAAAAATGAGTTGAAATGTCCATGCGATTTTAGTGACTTTGTTTTTTGTCTTGGCACAAATTCAGATAATAAGCATGCTTATAATGGGATATATCGGTATTCAGCTTTGTTGTATCTCC
>JAUTBW010167226.1:0-12649 GCA_032361425.1 Peltospira smaragdina | reverse complement strand
AACCCACCGCCCCCCCCCCCTCTCTCTCTCTCTCAAGTGTATTTAGTAATTGTTTGTGATTTACCTGAATGATGATGCAATTGTGTGTGCTGGAATCCGTGGAGCAATCTGACCAAACACCTTCATCAGATCATCAATGGTCAAAAACCCTCGACCTGCAAACATTTAAAAATACAGTAAAGAGAAACCATAATAAACAGGATTCCAAGAAAAAAGTTTGGTTCAAATTTAAAAGGGATTCTTATTTACAGATATGTATGGCAAATCTGTCAATGACTGGCTGTACAGATGAGGTTACATAATGAACAGCTGGCTTTAAATGTTCACGTTAATACAAATGACCTTGATCTTGACTCTTGTACACTAGGTTAATGTAAAATGTGTGCACAGACTGAAGTGAACATAATGCTTTTACTGAAATTAGCCCACATACTTGACATTAAAAATATACAATATTATAATATAGAAAAGCACAAAACCCATTAATTGAACATCTTTCTATATAATATAGTGCAGTAAAGAGAGTATTAGTGGTTATACGTAAATGAAATTTGGTCATATACCCAGTATATCGCTTGCAGAAACTGAACACCAAACTTCTCAATGAATATCTTACACTGAGTGTCGAATGCCAGAAAGACTTGTCTGATTTCATCATCTTCATCCCGGCTCACATACTTGGGTCCAGCAGCAACAAGGAAATTAGACAAGGAGAGGCCTGAAATTAGATCATGGTTAACAAAATATCAGTCACATATAATATCTGATAAACTGGGATAACTCTAGGATATAAAAGGTATTTTTCTTAAACATATTTAATTAAAAAAACTTTTATTGTTGTTTTAACCAAATTTAATTTTATTTTGTAAAATTATTATTTTATTATTATTATTATTGTTATTGTTATTGTTATTATTATTATTATTAGCAGTAGTGGTGGTGGTGGTGGTGGTGGTGGTGGTAGTAGTAGTATTTGTTGTAACAGCAGTAGTGATAGCATCAGTAGTAATAGTAGTAGTAATAATACAGTGCTCCAGATAATTTTTAGTTCTGTTGGGTATTTCACTCCCTGTTTTGAAAATAATTGAGTGAAATTTCGTCCAAAAAAGAGTTTTCAATTTCATTGAATTTAAAGTGAAAATAATCCAATAAATAGGGATTTTGTTAAACGTTATTACTATAATTAATACTGTGTACTTAAATAAATAGGTTCAAATACATAGGCCATGAATGTGCATGTGCAAATTTGTCAAACACAAGTAGTATTCACATGTTAAATTTCAATCTGTATATTATTACTCTTAGTGATCAGGTTACCTGATAATGATATAAAATGTCAAGTACTGATAACATGGTTTAACAAAGTGTTATGCTAGCAGTTAGTAAAACTGTTAAAAAATGAAATACTCTTATTTATAACCAATGGTGTTACACAGACTAGAAATTGTATTACTGTTGATGTATTTATTATTGTAATTTTATTTGTACTATTCATTATATGGAGGAAATAAAGAATATCTATCTATGCAAAATACACACACAAAAACAACAACATTATTGCCATTTCATTGACGTTTTAGACCACAACATCAATTTTATAGGCTTTTACTTCTGTAAATTCTGCATTATAATAGTATAGGGAACCTGGCTACTTTGAACATTTATCCTGCAAACATTTATCCTGAAAACAAAGTAAATGGATGTGTGATCAAAATAACAATTATAAACGTCATTTGAAGCTCCATTTCGGTCCGTTTCAGTATTTTTTTGGTACCTCACGCTCGGTTCTGTTTTCGTTGTAAGCCATTCGTAGCACCTCGTACATTGTAAGCGTAGCGGAATGTAACGAAATGTTCCGATTGCGCCTGATACATTTGTTTACCAACAATACGCTCGGAAAAGAATTTTTTTTAGTGAATGAAAAATCGTTTGTGTATCTTGTGCGCATGCTAATAAAAACAATTGCTTATTTAACCATTTTATATGCGTAAAATACACAAATACGCAGCTTATCTGGAGCACTGTAATTATACATTCAGATAGTAGAGTAAGTAAGTAGTTATTGAAAATGTAAATATTTTTAAAATTCTAAATGTTCTGAATATGATTCCAGTAGTGAAAAATTATCTAATCAATGAGTTTTTAAATAATTCTTTTTTACAGTTACTAAACTTGTTTTCAAACATCGCAGTAAATATGTTTATATGCATTTTTACATATAAATTTTATTTTTAAAAAAAATTTAAAAAATTAATGCCTGGTTTAAAAGTCTACAAAAGCATGTATTTGTTGTGTCGTGTCTTCCAGAGCTGCGTCGCTGGACGTGGAGCCGGTGTACACGTTTCGCGGCCACGTCGGTCCGGTGCTGTGTCTGGCTATCAGCGCCACTGGCGAGCAGTGTTTCAGCGGCGGCATCGACTCCTCCATCAAGTGCTGGAATATTCCAAACTCTAACATTGACCCATACGACTCATTTGGTAAATATTTTGTACTTCAGTACTTCTATCTCAAATATTGACACATTCATTAATGCTTTGTACTTCTAGTATTCCAAACTCAAACATTGACCCAAACAACTTGCATTGACCTGTATGACTCGTATTGACCAATATGACTCATTAAGTAAACACTTTGTACTTACAGTATACCAACTTGAACATGGACCCATATGACTTGCATTGACCTATATGACTCACATTGACTTATATGACTCACATTGACCTTTATGACTCACATTGACCTATACAACTATTTAGTAAACATTTTGTACTTATAGTATTTCAAACTCAAACACTGACCCATAAGACTCGTTTGGTAAACACTTTATACTTAAAAGCATTCCAAACTGAAATATTCACCCATATGACTCACATTGACCTATGTGACTAATATTGACTCATACAACTCATTTGGTAAACACTTTGTACTTCAGATATTCCAACCTCACACATTGACCCATATGATTCATTTGGTAAGCAATTTGTACTTATAGTATTCCAAACTCAAACATTGACCCATACAACTCGTTCAGTAAACACGTTGTACATCAGATATTCATAACTCAAACATTGACCCATGTGACTCACATGACCCATATGACTTACATTGACCCATACAAGTCACATTGACCCATATGACTCGTTCAGATATTCCAAACTTGTACACTAACCCAAACAGCTCACTTGGTAAACACTTTGTACTTACAGTTATGTTCAGACATTGACCTATATGATTTACAGTGACCCATACGACTCATTATCAGTAGACACTTAAGTGCTTCAAATACATCAAGCTTTAAGATAAACCCATACAACTTACATTGACTCAGATGACTCACTTTGTGCTAAACAGTAATTTATTTTAAAAAGGTAAAACTAGTCTTCTTTTTTTTCCAGTTTGTGAGTGATAAAGTTATATAATTTTTTATGTTATTTTCAGATCCGAGCGTTTTAGCCGACACGTTAATAGCACACACTGACGCAGTGTGGGGTTTGTCAATACACAGTTCCAAGATGCAATTGTTGTCGTGTTCTGCTGATGGGACGGTTAGGTTATGGAATCCGGGTAGCAAGTCTCCTCTCCTCAACACTTTTACAGTTGACACAGGTTAGTGTTGCAGATCTACTTTTTGAAAATAATAATGTGACACCTTACACTTATTCTCTTTGAACATCTTGCAAATTTATGTTATTATCATTCATTCTAGCCTACTTTTCTCTGATATCTGTTCTTGAAAGAGAATAATAGCTGATGCATAATAATAATGCAGTCCTTAAAGCAGTTAAAATAAAAAGGTCTTATTCACAAACGAGTGTAAGTTACACTTACACGTAACGTAATTTTTACATCTGATCATTGGCTGAAAGTAGCGTCATTGACATCATGGACCAATGGTTAGACATACACTTAGTACTGTTTCGAACGTAAATTTACACCCTTTTGTGAATAAGGATCCAGGGCCTTTATTTGAAAGACTACTTGTTACAAACCTTGCTCTATTTTTATTCTGACGTTGAACGTATTTTGTTGTGGAATTTCACTAGTCTACTTGTGAAAGCACCTGCCTAACATGCGATTTATCGGAGATAGATTCCTGTTAGTTATTAACTAGGTATTTTTTTATTAAAATATTTTCCTACACCAGTATATTGGTTTATAAAAATGTTTTAAGTACATCGTTAAAAAATTATTTTACTTAAAAACTATTATGTTGTTTTTTCAGAGGACTGTGCTCCTACCTCAGTTGACTTCGTGCGTTGTGATCCCACTCAGTTGGTGGCCAGCTACACGTCGGCTAACACGTACATCTTCGACATTGAGACGGGGAAACAAGTCCTCAAACTCGAAACTAAAGAGAATTCGGGTATGATAAAAAATACAGTTTTGAAAAAAAAAATTCTGTAAAGCGTGATTGTGGATTGAAACAAAGGTGGCTTTCTATATTTAAATACTTCAAAAGACAACTTTTTTTTTTACTGTATAATAATATATTCTGTACAGGTTAACATCTGTGGTATTTATAATCAGTATTCAGAGAAATAAAGTCCTGTAAATCTGTGATAATATAGCTTCTATAGAAAGACATAAAACAAGAATATTTAGAGAAATCCTATAGTTCGATAGCCTAGTGGTGAATGTGGTCAATTTGAGATCAACCGTTGTCAGACAGCTACTAGGGATTTTGCTAATAAAATGTTTCCAACATCGATATAACCTTTAATAAAAATGTGTTTGGTGCATCATTAAATAAAACATTTTTATTAAAAACATTTTTATTAAAGTCCTGTGAATCTGACAGTTTGACTTTAAGAGTTTATACCTTGATTGTTGTTTTACAGAATCGACAGGTGTGAATCAAATCAACCGAGTGATAAATCACCCCACACTTCCAATGACGATAACAGCACACGAAGATAGGCACATTAGGTTTTTTGACAATAATACAGGTATGAGTTAGTTTTGTTATTTTCTTATCTACGAATAACTTCAAATAGGTGCTGATTAAGAGTTTGTTTCATTATGAATCCATGTAATATATTAAGTGAAACGCACAATGCTAATGATAAGAAATCTCAGATCAGATATATAGGTATTAAATCTGATTTCTATTTTCTAATAGCATCTTGGAAATATGAATGTCAATCTTGTCCCCTTATTTTATTGTATTGTGATTGATTATGATATTTACATGACACAAAACAGGAAAAAGAGGTATTGCCCAGGCATAACAACTGATGTATTTTTATTTGCAGGAAAATTAATTCATTCTATGGTGGCACATTTAGACTCGGTAACAAGTTTGGCAGTGGATCCAAATGGCTTGTACCTTTTGTCAGGCAGTAAGTTGTGTTGTCATTGTTAGTTATTGGCTTAGTTCTAACTCGTATTATCAGTCATAATAAATTAGAAATGTAATTATTAAACTAGGTCAATGTTTTAATCCAGAGTGTTTCTTTTATGTCTAATTTAGAATGTTATACCAATTGGATATGTAAATATTAAGCTAAGCCAATATATTTTTTATCCTAAATGGGGGTTTTAATATCTAGTTTAGAATGCTGTCAGTCTTACTTGTTCTGGGTCCTGCAATCTTAATCAGTTTTCTTATATTTTTATCTCCTTTGTTACAAATTTGTTTCTGGACATTTTTGTTATATTTATTGTACAAAGGTTGTTTTTGTTTTTAAATCTTGTGATCCTTCCTACCCTTTTTGTTGTTAATCTGACAGGCACAACACTGTATAACTAACAACATTAGTTTCCATCAGTGCAATAAAGTATACAAAACACGGCTGTATTACACTGTGTTTTATTATTTGGCAAGTCATGACTATTTGATTAACGTATATTGAAAACTGGTGTATAAAACAGTAGGTAGTTATTTTTCAGGTCACGACTGTTCAGTTAGATTGTGGAATTTATGATGTTTACTGAAACCTGCTGTATGGCACTGTCACACTGTTGTTATTTTTCAGGTCACGACTGTTCAATTAGATTGTGGAATTTGGACAGTAAGACTTGTGTTCAGGAGATCACCTCTCACCGTAAGAAGTTCGATGAATCAATTCACGACGTTGCCTTCCATCCGCAGAAACCGTATATCGCGAGCGCGGGAGCAGATGCTCTTGCCAAAGTGTTTGTATGATGGCGGTCATGGGGATAGAACCATTAACTCGGGCGAAGTGGCAGTTGATGTGAAACAAAAATAAAAACAGAAACAGAAACAACGAGGAGAGGACCTGAATTACATCAGCTTGATCTGTGAACAAGTTGTGTTGCTTACGTGACTGTTAACCACAGATTCGCTGTGATGGTTTATTGCGTTCACTGTGTTCTCAGTAAGGTCGATGAAGGCAACACTTAGTGCTACTAGGAAACGCTACACAGCAATAGACCACTCTCCCATCCAGCAAGGTTTAAATTCATTCAGAATATGCAGAGTATTGGTAAGGTAGCGCTCTACAGTCATAGAGGTAAAATAATGTAATGGCAAAATATTTAATTAAAGTTTAGAACATATACTACGAGAATATAATATATAATCCAAGAATTATATATCATTTGTTATCGTAAGTTTACTTCTTGTTGTCACATAGTAGTATGCACTGTGTGAGAAATGCTAAATTGTTCATCCATGAAGTAGAAAGATAAAATTGTTCCATCTTATGGCATTTAAAAGAAGGGTGCGTTAATTTAAAATCTGGATTACATCTGCTGAGTTGAATAGTGTGAGAAATGAATTATTGTCGAGGAAAATAGCCTATTACAGATCTCTGTCTTCATTTTGTTTGCTTATTGCGGTAATCATTACTTTATTTCTTTTCATTATTATTATTTATTTATTTTTGTGTGTGCATATGTATAATAAAAAATTCAATTTTGTAGCATTATTTGCTTCACAAATTTCAGATATCACTACACAATTCTGAATAATTTAAATTATTTGCTAACAAAATTTAACTAGTACCACTATTTCAGTAATCAAAATTTTGAAGTCAATGTTCTTTGGTGAACTTGTGTTTTTAAATGTTAGCATAGCTGACATTTAAAAAAGGTTGTTTTTTTGTTGGGGGGGGGGGGAGTGTTAGTTTTCTTAATGTTGATAATAAAGAATGCAACATACCAAGGGTGGGAGTGAGATGTGCATTTTGTAGAGGTGGATCACTTGCACAAAACCTTCATACTCATTGTCTTTTAGGTCAGCAATTTCCAATATTGATGCCAGCATTACTAATTCCATTTTGAGTGTGTCAATAAACCGAGATGACTGCTATCTTTGTTCATACCGTTAGCACCTGTAATATTCAAATTGCATCTTTTACACAAAGTGGTTTAGAGGATAAATGTTTGTGCATCAATATTAAATAATAAGAAATGTAGGCATACCGGTAATGGATAAGTGTTTGACATTGCACCAAAATTGAATATTGTGGAACAGAATTTTATAACAAGTGGATAAATGTATGCAGGTAGTGTATAGTTTGTGCCAAAATAAGTAAACTTACTGATACATTAGACCAAGTAACTTTTACACAGTTTCATTTCATTACCATGTGAGGTAGGTTTCAGTTTTGTTTTCATCTCGCATTGTGTTGGATGTGAGTGAAGTAAGAATGTCATTGCTCTAGTCTGGCAACCTCCAGGCAATGTGAACAATCATTTGTGTGTTAATCCCGGGTCCGTGATTGTTATTGGGGTGTGGACAAAGTTTGAAAAGAATGAATACACCACCTGGACACTGTCGTGCATGCCATTGCATTTGAGAGCAGTAAAGTCGTGAATGAACGCCATGATGAAGATGGCCGAATGCTGCACAATAGTGTTGTGCCACCCTGCACCACGTCACACTCTTATTGTAAACTGCCCAGCCATTGTTCACCTGTACAGCGTGTAATTATGGACATTTTGTAATTATAAAACTACTAAGGTATTTCAGTATTTTATAGTTAGTGTGTAGCCGTTGTCAAATGTGGGTTGCTGTGTTGACAAGCAGTGACCGGTTGTAAATAGGCATGTTTGTAAACGCATCTCTGTGTTCAGCCAATGGCTCAAGTTGATTTTGAGCTCCGTTTTAACAAATATTTAGGCAGCATGGATTTCTCTTGCACCAACCTATACAGAACAAATTGAGATTATTTTCATTTTGCTTTGTTTGATTTGTTATTAATGTTAGTCCCATGACATTTGTACAGTGTTTATTCAGTTTAAAAACGGGATATAATTGATAAAATAAACAGTTGTATACTGAAGTTATAAATGTGAATTTTGACTCTATTTTTTGTTGATGAATTCATTAACACAAAATCTGGCATACATTTATAAACATATAAGATTGAAAAATGTAGTTCTATATCCTTTTATATTTTTCTTCTAACTACCTACTGTTTTATACACCAGTTTTCTTCTTTTTTAAAATTATTTTCTTCTTTTTTTGTTAAACTTTTGTACTTTTTGATATTTTGATAAAACAAGTCTAAAATGCTATTTTGGAAGAAACAACACTGTATGTGATTCATTAGTTTACTTGTCTCACACATTTGAATTTAATGATTCTTGGACAGGTTTCACAGTTAACAACCAAATCCATATTGGTCACATTTTGTACTGACCACCAGTGTAAACCTTTATCTTCAGCTGTGTCTAATGGAGATCAGCGTCTTAATGCCACTAGTTTAACCTTTAAAATCGGAGACCTGCTGTTTTGTTCCACTAACACAAATGTCAAAATTGTTTTATTAGTGCCATGGAGATCTAGGAACTCCGGAAATTGTGTGATTTAAAAATTTTTATTATTGTTGTTGTTATTATTATTATTATTATTATTATTATTATTATTATTATTATTATTATTATTGACGATGGTGGCCTTCAGCATCGTATTAATGCTCTTTAACCCAATAAATTTAAAGTAGTTCTGTTATCTACCTCAGTCTGACAAACAAAGAATTATTCAAAATTTAAACCGACATGTGTGTTTCACTGAAAGTGATATATGGATGTGTTTGGGTATACTATTGAATAAACACCCAACCAAAAATATTAAATTGTCACAATTAACTTGTTCCTGCAATAAGTTGGATTTGTAGTTAGCAAAATGAATGGGATTTAACTCTGCAGAAGAGCATCTGCGATGGGTTATAGGATCAATCCCACCTGCTGGATCTATTGAGTCCTTTGTCATTCTGCCGGTGTATCACAAAGGCTGTGTGACTTGAGTGAATTTCCCTTTTCACTATCAGAATGATGCTTAAGCACTGTTAATGACTAAACAGTGTGTTGAGTGCATTCTTAGAATAAAAACCTCTCTCTCTGTCTCTAGAAGTCCAGTGGTGTTAGTTTTCCTTTTATTACTGGACATTGATGTCTTTTGGTATCTTATCATAATTAGGGCCTCCCCTAAATGCATTTAATGGATCAGTCACTGGTATATCTGATACATAGTTAATCATAAGATTGGTGGGCTCCTATTTTTGTCATAAAAATATATCCGACATTGATGTCACTGTTAGTAAAATGTTTTAGTGTGTTAAATAAAATAAATGTTCGCACAACAA
The DNA here is from genome assembly GCA_032361425.1 of Peltospira smaragdina. NCBI lineage: Eukaryota > Metazoa > Mollusca > Gastropoda > Neomphalida > Peltospiridae > Peltospira > Peltospira smaragdina. The sequence continues at coordinate 3,095 of JAUTBW010167226.1, read as the reverse complement.
CAGTTGTTATTAAACACATTTATCTCTACCTTGTGCAGAAAAGCAGTTTTTGCCTACGGTACCATTACTGTTTTCTTTTTTGAATTTATTTCACGTAGTAACCTTATAATTTTATAGCGCGCCTTTAGCTTATTGTACAGACAGTCACGAAATCCATGCTGCTTACTGGCGTGTCGGTGAGGTGTATTTGGTCACTAGACACTGTATTGGGAACTAATCATGTAGGAACAGAGGGGTGTAAATTCATAGGATTATTTATGAGGTGAATTGAGAAGTACCATTGCTTAGTGATCTTACAGCAAAGAGTTCATGATTGCAATAAGTGTTTATTTTGCACAATGTCGAAGAGTGTTTGTGTTACGAACATTGGTCCATCTCAGATTTCGCTGTTTACAGTTATTATTATTACTATTATATATATATATACACATGTTATTGTATCTGTAATCCCATCATCAGTAACATTATGCATTTAATAAAGATAAATATCAAAATGTGTACCGAGTAGTCGCCACATTTAGATTATTATTTTTAGTTATGATTTATGGTTGTCAGAATTGAGAGAATAGCTTTTGAAGACACTGAGTTAAAACTTGAGTTATTTTTGTTAACAAAAGCTGAACTAAAAAAAAAATATTTTGTTTCTTTACTAAGTAACCATAAAACTAGCAGTTGGATAATGAACATTTCACCAGAAAATAATGACACCATAAATGTTATTTTCACATGTGCCAAATTACTATTTTTATAATATTCTTGCATCTAACCTTTTTTCTGCCTTCCAATAGCACACATTTAGAAAGATGTTTTCAGGTTAAACATGTTTTAGTTCAGACATGTTCTAACCTAAAAATACATTTTAAATCAATATTACAATAATTGTTTTAAGAAAAAAATAGTTTCAATATTTGTCTCTCATATAGCAGTGGATTTTTAGCACAGTTTTTTTATATGTGTACCTTTTCTCTGAAAAGAAACAATTGGAAGAAAATGTTGGTTGTTGTCTAGCATTCATATTTCATCTGATGAAATGTTAAATATTTTACTCATTAACGATCATTATACAGATAGTCTTATATAACCATTAATTTATATGTACGTATGTAACAAGTAACTTTTTTTCTTAATAAAATAAATGCTCCGATTTCTAGACATTATTAAGAAAGCAAATTTCGATTTACTACTTTTGATATACAATGCTGTTGGTGTCATTTGTACCATGCCCAGTATATTTTAGTGTGAACTATTAACTTTCTTGATTACAGTGAAAGTTTAATTTGTTAAGTATTCCTCTCTCTATATATATATATTCCTCTATATAAGAGAAAAATCGATGGAAATAAAACTAAGTAGGATTGTTTACCAAAGATACGTTTTTGCAATTTTGACAACTTGCCCCAAGTCTTACAGAATTGTAGGAAATTTGTGAAGCATTATAATTTATTATAAACTAAAGGTCACATTCTTGAAGAATTATTTCATAAGTGTAGAAACATTGTAAGCTTAACCGATATATTGAAATAAATTTTAAATCTCTCACTCCTTTTTACCCCTGCTTTTTTGTTCGTTTTATTTATTTATTTATTTATTTATTTATTTATTTATTTATTTATTTATTTATTTATTTATATATTTATTTCATCAGTACTTCTTTTTAACGGCTTTCATAGATTAGAAAGGAAAGTATGAGAGTGGGTCCTTGTATAAAATAAACCAAATTCCACCCGTTTCCTTTCTGTTGTAAAATCATGAGTTTGTTGACACACCATGGCATCAGTTTTAATTTTATCTTCTTTCATTAGTGTGATAATATGTAAAATAAATAAGTAAGTAACTGTTCTATTTGAAAATCATGCTGAACTAGATGCCAGGTGTCAGTATTGAGCTTATATACTAAATATGAGAAAGGCATGTGCTGTGCTGTATGTTTTTATTTTTTATTTGTACGTGTCCCGTCAACTCTATCTCTATCTCTATACCACAGCTAAGTTGGATATTTTCATCACTTCGCTTAGTAAATATTTCGTGATTCTCGTTAAAGCTAGTCATAAAATAAATGGTCGACTTTTATATTTTTAATCCTGGTAAATGAATTTAACTGCACTTTCAGTGTCAGTATTATTAAGCATTTTGTTACCATCAAGTTTCATTGACGCACTGTTAAGTTAATTGTAGAATGGGACGATTCACTTGATGTTTGACCGCTCTTCTAGTAACTGTGGTTTCTGCAATACGTGTATAAACAGTTATATGACGTACTGAACTGTGTAACAAGTCTTTCTCCTTGGTTACATCATACACACATACTGCAGTGTAATAAATGATTTTAACAACCTCGTTGTCTTTGTGTTTGCATGTTTCAGAACGAAGACTGGATGAATGAAGTAATGTTTAACGACATTCTAGCACGAAAAATAGATTGGGTGTCGGACAAAAAATTGATAGAGACGTGATCAAGATGATAATGTAGTAAAATGTACAACGTTCAAAGTTAATAACAATAGAGCAGAGCAAAATATAATTGTCACAGTTAAAGGATATTTAGGATTTGTTATATTAAAAAAGTAATAACAAATAATAGACAATTTCATCCTTCCTATGAAGCCTGTAGGAAGACTGCCAATCTCCCTGGACTGTTAGGTTAGATCAGCCATTCCATGAGGCAAATCCAGTGTAGACTTGGCAATAGTCTGCCTTTTCATTACCCCTAATGCCAGCATGGCTGAGTACCCAACAGAAAACATTATTTTTATTGGCATTGTTTAAAAAGACATACTTTCATATCACCATCCCAATTGATTAATATTCCAGTTTAATATATTGTAAACTTTAAAAGTATGAAAGTCAATGTACGGTGTAGGTAATAATGTTTAGACGAGGATGACTTGATGACATGACTGCCCAAACATCGGCAGAAAATCGAGCACAATATTTGGTGGTGAGATACACCTAGGTGATAAAAATATCAAAGCGTTTCCGAAATACCAGAGAAATAAATGATTGAAGCACTTAAAAACTCGATATAAAATGGGGTACAAAGGGTAACCTGTCAAAGAAAGATAACCTCTCTCTCTCTCTCTCTCTCTCTCTCTCTC
>JAUTBW010167115.1:0-12655 GCA_032361425.1 Peltospira smaragdina | reverse complement strand
TATATTATTTCATAAATTGCTTTCCTCTATTCCATGTTCTCTGATTTCTGTCATTTTCTGTTTAACTAACTCGTTTTCAATATTATTTTTACACTACAATTTAAAATATTATATTTTAAAACAATAAGAACAATTCCAGTCATAAATAGAATGTATATAACAGTAATAATTAAAAACTCACCCATAAAAAACAAAACGGTTATATGAGGCTTCATTGTTACCGCGTACGTATCCAAAAATATAAAAAAAATTTAATATTAATTCGAGATGAGATGTATATAAAGGAATTAAAAAGTCTCACATCGAGAAACAAATCCTTCTTCGCCATTGGCGCCGCTCTTTCACACCCATGACCCCCCTTAGAGAATCACAGTTGGTAGACCCGCCCTGGCAAAATGACGTCAGTACAGCGAGAGAGATATCTCTGTTAGAAGGATTATACGCAGCGTAACAGACGGTGGGTAGTCGGTTTAATCCAAACATCTACGGGCGACAACCCAGTAGCGTTAGACGCGTTTGTATGAGATATAAGTTGCGTCAATGCATAAAGGGGCGTTCTCACGCTGCGTTATGTACCGTCCTCGATCTAAGCCGTAGGTCTATAAAATAAGCCTAGTAGGTGCTGGGATCGTATCCCGGTACCGGCTCGCACCCAGACTCATTGGGAAGGTGTAAGGCCTCCGCCTGTAACACGGTTACCACTAACTACTAACCTCTTGTTCTGGACAGCAGGCTCCGAATGTGCACGTTTACTTTACCTAGGGAGCGGGACATAGCTCAGTGGTAAACGCGTTCGCTCATAGTGCCGTGGTTCGTCAGATCGATCCCACATGGTGGACCTGTTAGTCTAAATATCGTTCTAGTTAGTGTTTCACGACTGTTATATCTAAAGCCGTGGTATGTGCTATCCTGTCTATGGGATAGTGCATATAAAAGATCCCTTGCCGCTAATCGGAAAGAGTAGCCCATAAAGTGGCGGCAGCGGGTTTCTTCTATCTATCTACATGTTCCTTAACCATATGTCTGACGCCATATAACCGTACACCAATGTGTTGAGTGCATCGTTAAATAAACATTTCCTCCTTCTTCTTCTTCGTCTCATGCAACATTACCTTTATACACCGATAAGCATTGTTACTCATTCTCTAGCTATTAGTTGGCGATGCACTAACATATTTTAATTAATGGTTATATTGCACTCAAGTCATTTTAATTAGAAAAATCCCTAGTGGCTTACTGACAGGGATCGATCTTACCAGTAGGCTTTTGAGACCAGCCAAGTGTTTCAAATCCTCAAATTCGATTACTGGCTGCCATTTTCAGTAAGGCTGAAAATGTGTGTAATAATGCAGTTACATATTATTTTAATATTAGGCATTAGACCGAGATAAAAATAAAATAAACCTAATGCTGCCATTTTTCATTAGCTGGTCGAGATCTTTTACATGCAGCATACCCTCCAGATTGTGTTAACCAGTTGTGGAGCACCCGATTGTCTACCAGGAGATATCAATATCATAATTCCACTCAACCATTGACTTATGGCATCTCTCATATTAATATGTATTATTTCAAAAGTAGCTCAACCATAGAGAATTCATTTTAATGGTGAGGTGTGTCACTGGATTTATCCTACCAGATGAAGTATTTTCTCGTTCTAGCCAGTGCCCTACAACTGATGCAATAGTTTTGTTTGTACTGTCCTGTTTGTGCGATAGTACATATAAAAGATTGTTTGCTGCTTATTGGACAGTCATAAATAAAATGTATTCAGTGCATCATTAAATAAAATTATTTTAAAAGTTGCTATCCTAATGGGTAAGGTGATAAAACACTTATGTTTGGATGGTCACGATCAGCCCACACAGTGACTTTTTTTTTTTTTTATCAGACCTGTATTCCACATTTGGTTTTCAGTTTTTACAAGAGTTGTGGTTTATGTTTTGTTTAGGGATATTGTATGTAAATTTTATTGTTGAATAATCAGTGGTATCAAAGCCAGGGTATTGTATACCTTTCAATAGATCAGTAGAGATTAACACCGATTCTTAATTCATTTAATCATCATACTCAAGATAATATAACATTTCTTCACAGTAACGCATTTTTCTCCTGTTTTTCAGATCGCCCCTGGATGGTGGATATTCCGTGTGTGGATCTGCCAGACACTCATGGAGAAATGTGGTGCCCTCCGGTAGATGACTTGTGATGACGTCCTACTTTATCAATTGTATTTACAAACCAGTCTTTCATTTGTCACATAATTATTGGTACTAGAAACCATTTCTAGAAGTATAAAAATTGATAATTTGGTGTACCGTAACTGAAACATTTACTTTACTTTTGCAAAGGAATGATCTGCTGATGGGAGGTGGGTCATCAGACTAATCCTACCACAAGATTTTCTGACACCATGTAAAGTGTTTATTAATAAATAAAACGCTTCTCTCTCTTCCAAGGCTTTATTTAACCAATAGTTTCATGAGACCTTATTCATGAAAGGGTCTAACCATTGGTCCATGACATCAGACATAAGGTTTCTCGCATAATGAAACTTCACACTCGTTAAGGCCTCATGGCCATATTTTATTTCCTGGAACCAATTACTATGCTAATATTGCTTAATTGGATTTTGATATTTGTGAACTGGGAATGTATCGTTGTAACCATTGAAAAATAAAATAAATATTTTGGGGCCTTTTCAAAGTCAGATTGTGTACCTAAATACAAGTGTTTCTCCTGAAGTCTTAGAGTAAGGATGTTAAAAATCACAACAAAAACAAGTATATTTATACATTTTAATGGATGAATTGTCATTTGCTATCATTCCCTAGAAGTCGATCCATGATGTCTTGGTACAATGGTCACTTCTGTTAACAATGAGAAAACACTTATCCTTACATATATAAAGATCTATCACATTCATATGTAAATAAACCAACAAAGTTTATTATTGTTCTTTACAAACTGCATAAAGTTACACTGCCTATGTACAAGAAATTGTTTTACTGTTAATTTTTATTTGTTTAAATGTATGATGAGCTTGTAACTAAATCACGTAAGAACATAGATAACATTGATTTTCTTCATCTCAATATATATAGACAATATTAAAAAACTAAATGGAACCAAAAAAATAAATTAATAATAATTTAAGCTTGTATTAAGTAAACAATTAAATAAGCTTCACAAAATTGTGTTTATATTTACCATGAAAACACACACTACTGAATGTCTGAGAATTTAACTTAAAAAGCACCACTCCATTCTCAAGTTATGAATGGAAAATGATAAAACATCCTAAGAATCCATATTTAAGTGGATTTGGCTTTATGTACCATTGATAATAAAACATACAATATAAATTTGTCATATCATCTGATAGTAAATTCATAAACAAAACATAACTGGACCATGCTATATCGATCTTGTGCTTTTAAGATGGTGGGTGGGATGGTTAAGGTTACAGTTTTAAACCTAAAGCAGTGGGGGTTTTCTTCTCCCCCTCAGAACAGATGTGCACTACATAGTAGGCAATTTAATAATTGTTATAATTACAATTAGTACTGATAGGTATTAACTTTTAATAGGTAACTGGAGTACAAAGATATTGGTATTGTTCCCTTAAAATGGAATTTTGCTCCAACTGCAAAATTAATATTGTTAGCTGTAACAGGCCTGGTTTTACTGTCATCTTATTAATTTTATTAAGTGAACTGAATTCTTTCTAGTACAATTTTTTTCAACTTCCTTAAACTGACAGATTTTTAACAACCAAATATCTAACTTCATTTTAATGTTAGCACATATATACATGTATATATAACACGAAATATATACTTATTGATATATGTATCGGCTGTCTGGTGTATTCCAATAACTAGAATTTAACAAACGTCCCCAGTCTGTTAATGAAACAATTTGTTACATACTAGGTTTCTGTTCTTTGCAACCTGCTTACCCTTTTTAAAATTTAAGATTTTAAAATATCAATGTACAAAAACAAAACAATTTTATCTAATAAGAGCCCTTTATTTATACATTTTGGCTGTTATATACTGTATTAATAAATAATTATTTAAACATTTCTGACACTACAATAAACATCAAACATTAATTTATATATTCTAATTCTGTATGAAGTGTCGCATATTTCCAAACATTGTGTCTAATATTAAAACTATTTTCAAATCATGTCGGCAGAAATGACAAATTTATCTAATTATTTTATTTTTTTTATTTTTTATTTAGTTATTTGTGTATATATAGATTTTTTAAACTCTGTATTATTCTAGTGAACCCCAAGTTCACCAAATGGTCAAAACACTGCACACAATATTTGCATAATTTGGAAGCCAAGAACTATCACTTATTGCTGTAAAGATCTGCAAGTACCAGTACCAGACTTACGTGAATATACAGAATCACCAAAAATTATTTGAAATTGCAATGGACAGGACAAGAAAAATTATTTATGAAAATGTTTTTTTTTAAAGTTGATTTGATATTAAAACATTAACATTTCTTCTTAATAATTTGGAAGTAAAAACAAGTTATTACATGCAATGTTTAGCGTCTGAAGATTATTATCTTGATCAATACATAGATCAATGCACTAAAAGTAACTGCGATTTAACATCATAAATAAGACAATTACAAAATGAATATGCATCGATACACAAAAATTAGTCTTAGGGATATTGTATGTAAATATGTATTGTATGTGAAAAACTACTTTAAAACTGAACTATGTTAAACTCAATTTTATAACTAATTAAAGAAAAAGCTTATTTCACCCAGTATCAAAACAACGTATTTAAAAAAGTATTTTTAAAATTTTATTTATTACAATTACATGTACAAATTATTTATATTACAATGTAACAAAATAGTTAAATTTTACAGTTTTAAAAGTATTGATTTTGAATGCATTACAACAAATAAAAAAATAAAATTGAAGAAAATGCATGAAATTAATTTGAATACGGTTAAGAAATGAGGCAATTAGTCTGTCACTCATAAACATTCCAGGCAAGAAAGAAAGCAAACTATTTTTCTAATCATTTTATCCGTCATTATTACAAATTTTAAAGAAATAACCTGCTGTATGAGAATATTTGTGCCTCTATATAGTGTACTAAAAACAGGATTAAGGCACAAGATTTTTGGTTTCTTAAACATTAATTCACTGTAGACTCAACCACCACATGTACACCAAATTTCGAGTGGAAAACAGTGGAATATGCCAATGTGGTACACCACCCATGACAGTGGATCATTTCTTACAACACTGTTCTATCTAAAAGACCAGAGAAAATCTGTCATGGAGAAACTCTTTGGCCCTTTGGTGAACCTGCGATGTATAGCAGCTTATGTTAAAGCTACTGGAGTCCCTGTATGAGCAGTCAACGAAGAAAGAAAAAACATTAATTCAAAAGTCAATTTGTCAAATAACCCTTAAAACAGCTTATGTATGAAATATTAAGCAATTTACTAAACTCAAATGAACATGGATTTTGTGACCATAAGCTAAATGGGACGGAGGATATAAAAACCAAAGAAAGTTGTCCCTATCTTTAACAATGTAATTAAATAAAAATTATGAATGTGTTGAAAGATGTATTACCAATAAATGCAAGATTATTCAAGATCACCTCATCCCTTTCATAAAAATTATTTAGATATGTTTTAATTAATGTTTGGGGTATTAAAATATTGCTACAGTGCCTTAATTAATGTTTGGGGTATTAAAATATTGCTACAGTGCCTAAATAATTGCAGTCACAATTTTGGATCTGTGGAACATACTTAAACTGGATCACCATTAAAATTGCAACTTACTAGTATCTAGAGAGGGAATCTGTTAGATAGACATGGTTGAATACCAAAGCACATTTCACAGGGTCAGAGTTTGAACTGCACCACACTACCGGAAGAAATATCCATTTAAACAAGTCTATGCCTGATACAGAGACAAGACTTGTCACAAAACAATAATCCTGATTATTTTTGTTTAACTGGTATCAATGTACCAGCTACTAATGTGCTTGAAGTGGTGATGGTCAGAGGGTTAGCCATTTATTTTTAGAAAACATACCCTGTTCCGTATTAGACCGAGTTACTTTTAGAACAAGCACATTTTTTTACTAATATACCACCACTGCATAATCTACAATATTGATTACCATGTCTTCTGTATATTAAAAAAAAACAAAAAAACAAAAACTGAAACAAAACAATTTTGTTAATTAGGTCAGTCTTAATAGAGATCCAGTTTATTGAAAGTCCAAATTGGGTAGTTAACAGTTTACAAAGAAATATTCTTAAAATCTTAAACTGATTTCATTATTTTTATAATAAAGCTGAATTTTAACAAAATACTAACATGAATAATTAAGATTTAATAATTTTAAAAAATAATCAAAAATTAAATGTTAAGACAATAATAAAAGATGAATATAACAAGACTGGAACTACAGCAATTTTTAAATTACATTTTACTATTTACTGTTTAAACCATAAATAGCAATCATATATGAAGCCATAAATATGTTACGAAGTTATTGCATAACCAGTATGCTTCTCAAATCAGGCAAATATAATCTTAAAAATAGTTGCAATCATAATTATTAGTTTTTCAAGCTCCAGACTTCTTAAATTATTTCATAATAATAATATACTAACATCAGCATCTTTGCATATATTGCACCAGTTCACGTAATGGAAAATAGTTCAATACAATGTTATCTGCTGAAAAATAATAAACCTGTTGAACTTACGTCTTCCATTGACAATCTGTATCACAGTAATGACTTGAACTGGCAGCAGTTGACCAAAATAAAAATAGAAATTATTTTGTGTCCATCTTCCGTTATGAATAAATGACAAGCAAAAGACTAGTTGCTTACCTCGAAAATCATGCAAAATGTTATATATTGAATAAATCTGTTTATTATTCCTGTAAACTGCAATGACAGAAGAAAAAAGAGTAGAGAAGAGTACTATAAATTGCTCTGAAAAAAAAGAAAAGAAAAAAGACTTATAATTAAGCATAAAATAAGAGAGAGAGAGAACAATATAGCCACAAGTTGTTGACAATTTTTTTTTATATAAATATCTGCAAAGGTTACATTAATCTGCAGTGGGTATATAAAGCTATTTACTACTTTGAAGAGACAGTTTTACAAGCATCACACAAGATGGTGAACAAAAGCAAAAGAATTAGCTGTGAAACATAAAATGAGTTATACCAAGTTATACAAAATGGATGGAATGGCGCTTTAACATGAGCTAATGGTCATATCAACTCAGTGGGATCTGCCACTCTGAGAGGTAATGAAACCAAACGACCAGGTGTCACAAACAAAAATATATAAACAATTCCTCTAAATAGTAAATTGCTGTCAACATACGGCACTTCACAAAATTACTTACTTGCTGTATTACATGATTTAGTTTTTCACCTAAGGAAAGTCTGGCCATTTGTAACTCCATCCGATGTTGTGCTGCATGAAATGATATGGTTCAACAACAACAGTCTACTCATGCACTTACACAACCAATGTACTGACCTTTCTTCCCCCGGGTAGACCACAGGGATAACTACCAATCAACAAATTACCAGCTGACACTTAGCTCCTGTACGAGACAACTCACATCACCCACTAAATGAAGGTTAATTTACAATGGTAAAACCATACAATCTTGAACAACATAATTTATAACAAAAAGTATTCTGCTACAAATATTTTCTCATTCCCAATTTTTTTCAATATAATTCTGTATGTATAATTTACAATAAAACCGTGTACAAAGGGAATTGAGAAAGCCATGTGCACATGATCTGTACAATTTATACACGTTATACAAAATAAAACCTAACTGATGAGTCTGAGATGTCTGCAAAGGACCAGCTATGACAACATCTTGTCGCCTGCTCCACAGACAGAGTGCAATAACCAAACAGTCAACAAACATTAAAGTTTCAGCTCATTAGCAATTTTTGATGCAATGTTTTTAAAGCCTATGGAAGTGCCAGCGATCCTCTTGAAGCGAACACCATTCAAGGAAAGCCTAGGAAGCTTACACACTTCCATCTCCCATTGCACAAGACTATCTGTGTTAGGATCACCATGCACACACACTAACAGGAATTTCTCCCTCTGTTCATAGTCACAGTTGTTTGCATCGAGCACCTTGCGAATTTCCTTCATCATGTCATTGGGATCCATGGAACTGGTGGTTTTCATGCTCCACGTGAAGCGCAGCGACCGGGGTTTCACAGGATCGCCAGCTTCTTTCGATTCATTCACAGACCTGCGGAACAATTTGCTGAAAATTACAAAAACAACCATAACTAACGTGGCGAACCCTCTCTCACAGAGTCTGCTCTGTTTTACTGTGTTTGTGTGGACTGGAAAATTTAGTTACTGTGGATGAAATAATGTTTACCCATTGTACCAAACAGGAAATATATTAAGATCATCTGAGGTCATGCAGGACTTTGTGACAAGTGGTTTTCAGCATGCAAATGTTGTTTGTTATATTTCTTTAATAAAATATTTAGAATAATTTCATTTTACTGAGGAATAAAGAGACTTCATGCATGTTATTTAAAAATGCCCCAAACCAAACAAAGATAAATATTTTAATGTAAAATATATATTTGAAAAATTTAAGTTATTAAATATAAATAACAGAAAGAAATTAAAGCATTATGAAATTCCAAGTATGTGAAGACTTAAAGAAAGCTTGTGGAAAGGTAAATGGAGACTAGCATGCAAGTTACAATGGCAAGAGGAAAATGTAATACATGCAGAAAATGTAATCCATGCAATTTACCACAAACCAAAAAAAACACCTAAACTTATTGGTCATATAAATTGATTTTATATTTATGTTTTGGACAGATAATGGTGCCATGCTTTTCAATTTTAAAATGCAAAACCAATGAAGACTGTAAAGTGCAATGTTTTAACTAAAGAAATATGTTTTTACACAGATTAGATGACTAAGTGAAAAGTTGTGATGAACTATTTCATGTTTGGTACATACTGCAAAAGCCAATTTGGTCCAACAAATTATATTTATGGCACAAATGATGAAAAAATATTTTTAATTCCCACTCGGTGAAATGAAGGTTGCCAGTAAGGAAAGTATACTAAAAATTAATGAATCTTAAGTTTAAAGATGAACAAAGAAAATATTAACACATATGAACATGCACATTATTTTTAATTAATAAAATGTAATATATAGTTTCCTGAAATAAAGTTTTAGAGACATGTAAGTAAGGTGTGCAGTGATTACATGAGCAAGATATTATTTATTGGAGAAAAAGCACTTCACAGCATAAACTGGCATATATGAAGTATGCATATTTACTTACCATTTATTTAGTTAGCATTAAACCAACTAATATTTTATAGATTACTAACATAAAAACAGCATGGCTTTAATCCAGTTGTTATTATATTATTATTATTTTTTTTTTTTAATGTTTTATTATTATTATTTTTTTTTTTTATTGAATTTAAATTTCATTTGAAAATACATCCAACAAAATGATTGTGTAATATAAAATATATTCAAAATATGTGACAGTTTAAATAAAGTATTAATAAATAATGAGAAAATTTTATGTAAACAATAAGATTTCTATTTGTATGGCCAAAGTCAAAGAAAAAAAAAGACCAATACTTTTTATCTATTGTGAAGCAAGTTATCTACATGCAGAACTGGATGCACATGCAGACTTTTTTCTTTGAAATAATAAAAAAAATCAAAACAGAATATTTAAAAGTACTACTTTGAGGTTTAATAAGGTTTACAGTCATATAAAAACTGATTAATACATTTAAATATACATCAAATAATGACTTTATGCCTTGTAATTTGCTTTCGGTTCTTCTTTTATATACCATTTAATTATTAGAATAAAAGGGCACTAGTAGTGAAAGTGCTTGCCTGACACACAGTTAGTTTGAGATCAATCACTGTCAGTGAGCCACTATGGGTTTTCTAATTATGTTTTGAACATCAATGTAACAATTAATAAAAAGGTATTTAGTGCATCATTAATGTTTTTCTATATTTTTTCAATTTAGGAAAAAAGTCCAAACCCTTCCTTATATTTAATAAAAGATCTACCTACCAGCTTCAGTTTATATATTAATTCCAAATATTAATCAATATCTCAATAAATATCACAAACAACTCAAGACAGAAAATCACTAGTAACTAAAACAGTCAAACCATTTTAAGGTATCATGATAGCAATTTCTAGGTCAACTAATTCTAGTATGGCTGACCAAGTTATAATACACAAGCTGCAGTTCCCTAAAGCTCGCATATTACAGATTGTATTCCCTGTATAAAATATCTATTAGGCCTACTACTAAATGGAAAACAAATGAGTGTTATGTTGTATTTCCATCAAAGTAAATTGTTTACCAACTTTATATATTTTAATGCTCAATGAATGCACACAAAATAGTGACAGTTTGGGGTCAAAACCATCCATGCAAAATCTATTAGATTAAGCTACACAATTATTTGCCTACCAAATAACAATAAAAAAAAATAATAATAAAAAAAAAAATATAATAATAATAATAATAATAATAATAATAATAATAATAATAATAAGTTTTATCGAGCCTGTCAATTAAACTCTGTTACTTTATTAATACCAGCAATCTTACTTATTAATACCAGCAATTAATACCTAATAAAAATTATTCTTAACAAATCCACATGTCATACTCTCCACTCTCCACAAACACTAAACAAATTGCAAAAACTTCAATTCATATCACATTTACAACCATAGATGCCAAGATAAAGTATTCAAACACATTTTCCACAAAAACTCAGCTATAAACATAACAAGTGAATTCAGATTTATTTCTACAATACACCATTATCCAGTACCCAATAAAACTTAAAATAATCAGCAACATTAGTCAATTTGACACTTTGCAATTTTACACAATATATTAAATATATTTAACTTAACACCATCCAATGCTGCTTCTTAAGAACTGAATAGTGTGTTATTTTTAGGCTTCAACCAAAACGTATATATCTCAATCACTGCCAAACAATGTCCTGAAATCTGAAAACCTTTTTAAGATATTGTGCAAACCATTTCATTCCTCTATTCTCAAATAGTAGCATAACCACTATAACATATTAATAATACAAAATGTGGAAGCATGCAAACAAATCGGTCAGTAAGAAACATCAGGGTAATCGATCTGATCAATAGGACATTCCTGCAAATCTTTTCCATGAAACATTAGGTTCAGTTTTGAAACAGTTTGCTAGAAATTCTAGCAAACAAGCTAAATCAGAACAATTTAACAGAACACAATCATTCAAATTCATAAAATGCAAAATCTCTACAGATGCAAACCGAACAAGTAATAAAGTTAACAACTGCAAAACAAATGTCACGGTTATTCAAAATAAAAACATTCCAACATTAATTTTTAAAAATTTAGTTACCCTGGAATTACTGAGCTGCTAAGCCAAAAACGCTTGCTATTTAAAGAGAGAGATGTAACACATTAGAACACACAATAATGAAGTAGCCAAGAACAGTTTTTCTAGTCATAATATGAATGGCTGAGTATTTAAGACTGCAAGTTCTACCTGTAAAGCTTATCATACAATTAACTCAGAAGTCAGTGCACCAACACAAATCTCACACAACTATCCTACAGGATTCAAAGGGTTTCCAGATGTAGAGTCAGTCTAATTATCTACCAACAAGTAATGGGGGAAATATCAAGGAATACCAAAATGTTACTTAATTACCTTACACAGAAAACGCACACATTCAACATGGTTAATGTTACAATGTTATTTTTCATCATTAAAACATTGGATAGGTTTCAATTTTTCTAATCAATTTTATTATTCATTCAAATGAACATCTAAAAATTATGAACTCTTTAATTACATCTTTAATTGGATTACAAATTATGTTAGTTTTCCAAAGCATGTTTACCTCCTAAATGTTTCTATCTAGCCACACAACAGAGTGCTAGAGTGATAAAATGTGTGAATTTACAAGTGAGGATGCAAGGTTTAAAGGTGAGGTTGCAAGAATTAAAGGGCTTGTTAAACAAATTGTCATGGCAACCTAAATATTTAAGTTTCAATGGGTATCAAAGCAATAAGACTACATTTAAGTATTGCTAATATATTATTTCATTGGAAAACCAAAAATCCAAACTGTGCTAATGGATGAACACAAGACTGCCAATTTATTTGAATGAGATTTCATTTAAACTACTGTTTTATTAGTTTATTTCCATTTTTTAGAAAGGATGGAGTTCAACATTTTTTTTATCTTCACTCTCATAAGCATTTCACCAATCAAGAAACAACCAAACTACTGGGTTTTCTAAAAGTAATGTTCTACAGCTAAGGATAATGGCTGGGATAATGAAAAAAAAAAACATGCTCAACTTTGGGCATGCTTTTATATGTCATTAAAAGATTTGTGTTACAGTTGAGGAATTGACAAACACGTATCATGCAAGGTTAAATACAGTGCAACAAATGATCACTGATAAATAATAATAATAATAATAATAATAATAATAATAATAATAATAATAATAATAATAATAATAATAATAATAAT